>CM042747.1:40534826-40546630 GCA_022496165.2 Catalaphyllia jardinei | reverse complement strand
ACATACGAAACGTCAAGTCATAAAATGTACAAATTCAACATGTTTATCACTGCTGTTTGTGTCTTATTTTTGATCAAATTACGATGGCCCAAGAACAAAAGTATGTAGGTAAATTTAGTTCCCCTTATGCCAGCCGAGGATAAAATCTTTCGTGGCGTTCAAATTTAGTATTTGATGACGTCACGTGAGAACGAAGTGATTCAAAGCGTCTAATGGGGCATCCTGGTCGCATCCTGGGTGGTCCTGGGTAAGAAACAACCGTGATAAGTCAGCGGTATCTCGTTAAAGGCCAGACAAATCCATCATGGCGGACAAGGAGATGGTAGAAAGTAATAAACTCATTTCTTGTTGTAAATGTTCCCTGGAATACGTCAGCGTTGCCTGTAACAGGACGCCTTTGTGTGTGGACTGGGGAAGGAATGGCTGGGTAGCTTATGGTGCTTGTTATTCTATTGCTTTGTATCGTCCTAAGGTGGGTTTGAAAGCTGTTTACGCTGAGCCCGGTTTCCACGTGCAGATGAAAATATCTGCCCGTTTTTGAAATCTTCCTATCATTGCTGATATTTTTGTGGCGAAATCTGCCATAGCCAGGGCAAATTTACCACGAAATAAAGTAGAACTGAGGTTCTGTCCTCGTGTATCGGTACACAAGAACCGATACAAGAGACCCAACAAGAATGTACATGGCCAATAGCTAAACAAAGGCTCGTCAAGAAAGGCAGTGCATTGGTTATTTCCTCAGTGTACCGGTACACCAGGTCATAACCAGAATTGGGTTACGGTCAGTTTTTCTGGAGGAACCCTGTTGCTTCTAAATTCCCTTCTGCCATTTGCGTTCTTGAAATCCAGCACACATACGGTACATACAAAATATTTAATTTTACCTAGCTTTATCGAACTCTATTATGTAGTAAATGATGTAACAGAGAATTAACTCTGAAGTGTAAATTTTAGTGCTGATTTAACCCATGAATAACCCACTGGGCGTTAGCCCTAGTGAAACCCAACATTCATATGTACCCTTACTTTCTCTTCGCCGCGATTCACCATCTAAATCGACCCCGACTTTCTCTGTCCGACCTCGTAGCTCAGTCGACAGAATGACGGTAGATCTAATCCGGAGGTCGTGGGTTTGATTCCCACCGAGGTCAAAAGATTTTTTCTTTACCTCGTGAGGTTCCCTGATTCCCTTTACTAGGGCTAATGCCCAGTGGGTTATTCATGGGTTAAATTAGCACTAAAATGTACACTTCAGAGTTAATTCTCTGTTACATCATTTGTGTTCATAGTGCTACGCGGCACAACATTCATTTCTATTATGTAGTATATGATCTTATTTTTGTTCTTTTCTTTATTTTTTTAGAGATCTAAATGTGATTCATTTGGGAGAGTAGAGCATACTCTAAATGGACATAAAGATAGAGTAAATTGTGTTAAATGGATTCCGTGGCCAGAATATGGTAAGATTTTTTTGGTTTTTGCTGTATTACTACATGTACTTTTACTGTGTACCGGGAGATACAAGCATAGCATCTTGTTTCTTAGTTAATAAATATAGGATGTATCCAGACATACTCAAGGAGGGAGGGGTGGTGGGAACATGTCTCTGTACTTGTTGATGGAAAATGAGTTTTACTTCTCTGTAATTTCCACACCTACTTAAAACAGTTGCCTAGATTTGAATGAATTTGCAAACAATTTGGCTGTTTGCGTTCTTTTAGGGGCAGAAAATGAGTTAGCTTCAGGTTCAAGTGATAAATTAGTTATTGTCTGGAAGAAAACTGCAAGTCAGGACTGTAAGGTAAGTTACATGTTTAGATTATAAACATTTGTGCCAACTTGCGTTGTTCTTGGGCAAAAAATGGAGGTTTGGTGGCATGTTCCGGGTGGCAAGTGAAAAAGCCTCAAGCAAGTCAGTAGTCTTGTTAATGATTATTTCCAAACAAAACTAATTTCAAAACCTATGACTGCAAGTTGAGCAAAACAATAATTTGAAATCAGGGATTGACTTCTAAATTCAAGCACACTTAGGTCATGTGCATTTTGTACCTGTTGAACAAGTAGTATTTTAGTGTTGTTCATCTTACCAAAACAATGCTCAATAAGGAATGTTCAACAAGCTTGTCAAGTGACCACATGTACAAATCCATGTACATGAAGAGCATTGTAGTTGGTCTCCCTGGAGAGCACATGTAGAGTTGCCGAGACTCGCACCCAAGAGACAAGCCTCAGCACATTGATGTCGTGCCAGCGTAGATGCATGAGCCATTTTCTCGCACCCAGCTAAACAAATATGCTTAAAGCCCCAGTATTGGCCATTATAGTTCATGCGCCTCTGTTGTTGTTTTGGTTTTCACCGGAGCGAGGCGTCTATTGTTTACGAATTCTATTCTGCCTGCAAACAAAAGCCTCAGAATTTTCAACATCAGAAAAACTGCTGCCGAAAGATTGCAGCATGCAATGCTTAATGGGAAATACCGGGTCTTTGAATTCATGTATTACAACCTTAATTAATACTCCTTTAAAAAAGATACATGTATAAACCAAAAGAAAGAGAAAAAAGAAAAAGAAATTTCCATGTAACTGACAGTACATGTACCGCCATAGATTCTCCAATCTTAGATGAACATTTTTGTTTCACTGCTAGGAGTGGGACCAGGAAACTTTAAAAAACCTTGAGAATATGTCTTCAAAAATATCCAGTTTTCGTCTGGGACTGTACACGATCGTATGATTGGGTAACCTTTAAACATCTCACCAGAGATTTCCATGGATAAAAACTTGGTTGTTGTGACAAAGTCATTTACAGTGCCAATCTTAAGGTGGCTCAAAACAGTTTCCAGCTCTTAGATTTTGATGGGTGTTCTATTCTCTTTTGCTTCGCTCAACCAAATAAAAAAGATTTCTATCATAAGTAGAAGAGACAAGTAACAAACAAATAGTGGAGGGAGCCGCCAGCAATGGTCAAGTATACCAAGGCGCATGGGAAGGCTTAAAAGGCTAAATACCAATATTAAGAGTAACTAAGAGCTGGTGTTGAATATCTTTCCTACAGTAAGTATCTTTGGCCTTTTTGGACTTCCAATGACCAAGCTTCTTAATAACACGATCTGGTAAATCGTTATTAGCGGCTGCAGAAGCACCTCTGATCCTGAGGGAATGAAGGCCGTATAGCTTAGTATCAAGGCCAATGACCGTAAACTTCTCAATAAATAGTTCTTGAGCTCTAGAATACGAAAGCTTAGAACCTGCGCGAAGGGAATAATTTCCATTTTTACCCTTAGACAAGGAATGGAACACGAACTCTGTGGAATTAAAGCTATCCCCACTTAAATTGATGTATCTGCGCAACATATTAAAGGGACAAGTTGGATTACCAGTCCTAGCAACTACCCTAGTTGACCCGGAACCATATTGGTCAGTTTTACTTCTAGGAATATGGAGATAAAAATACATATCCTTGAAATCAATGTCACACCACCTAATATTACAAGCCTCATTAAAGTGCAAGGAGCCAGCAAAAGAAACAAGACAAAAACAGACATCTCTGATATCGGACAAACTAGCATTGACTCCAGCAAACCTTTGAACAAGAGCATGTAAATGATCAGGGCAGATAGGGAGTCTCTTTTTAGATGAAAACAAAATTAGCAGAGACTCTCTTGCAGCCTTCCAAAATGGATTTGGGACATCACACGAATTATGGAAAAAAATTACAATATAAAAGGCGGAATTAACTGTAGCAAAAAAATAACCTGATTGGACTAGACTAATAAGATAAAGTGAAAAATGAAGAGCAGAAGCAAGAAAATATGCGACTCCAGGAAAAGAAGCAGCCCATGCCTTCCACTTTTGAAATTGTGCATGATATCCTTTTACAGTTGAAGGAGCTTTACTTGTAGCCAGTACACAGGGAATAAGTTCTTCCAAAGGTCTCAAGGCGTCGATCCGCGGCCCTACAGCATTTGAAGAACTTCTTCCATAAGTGTCATGAACTCCTGGGATAAATCAGGTTGAGAGACAGTGGAAACAGTTCCTTGGCCGGTGCTCAATAAATCTGAAGCACTAGAAGACAGGTTGTCCAAGAACTGCGAACGCGAGTTAGGGTGTGGTGGACGTGCTGGGACTTGCTCCGGTAGCATGAACAGCATTTCCAGCGGTGAAGGTTCGGGCAAGCACCTCTTTGACGATTGTAGGAATCCCTGGGTTGCTGGTGCAAGGGAGCGGTTGAGGAGGCGAACTGACTACACTGGAAGTGTCCTCGAAGGGTGTATGGCTGAGAAAACAGCGGATATCTTCCCTGCACGCGTTCAGCATTTTGGCGTTTGGCATGAGTGCGAGTCTTGACTCTCAGAGCCTCCCTTTCAGCGGCGCGGATTCTTTTATTGTCTTCCAGGTCAAGGGCAACAGCGTTACTCTTGTAATGTTTGACCCTGAGCCAACCCCCTTCAGAAGAATCAGCAATTCGGATCTTTCTTTTGCGTTCCTTTATGAGTTCAAAAGTAGGGATGCTTTCGCTGAATCTGAATCTGAAGTGCCTTCGAAAGGCTTTCAAGATGATCCAAAACTTCCAGGTTGAACTTATAGTCGCTTTCATTTCCGGGATAGGAAAACTTGAGCTCGCTCTCTTCTTTGAGCTGTTTAGAGATGGATACATGGAATTTATTATAAACTTTTAATTTGTCACTGTTTTAGTGGGAAGTTTCCAGCATCCTTGAAGGGCACCAGGAGGCAGTGAATTCTGTAGCAGCGATTACCATTCCAGTATCCAATGATGGAAGGACAAGAACTATCATAGTTTCAGCATCTACAGATTCATCAGTCAGGATATGGTGTCGGGAGCCATCAGAAGGTGAGGTCAGATCTCTAAGAGTATTATTTTGATCAATAATAACTATCAATGGGAACATGTTCATGCAGATTACATGTAGGTAATTTAAACAGTTTATTTATATTAGTACTTAGTACCTGAAGCCAGATCTAGAGCTGTATTCTACAGTGTCTACTAGGCTTAATCATAATTTTCATAATTTAAAGGCATCAAGTTTTATATTGATTTTACATGCATCACAGCAAGGTAAACAACATACACCTGCTCTTATATTTTTTTCATTTAAACAATATTTCTACTTCAGTTTAACATTTGCTCTAAGAGCATGATATGGATTGGGTTATTTTCTAAGAGATTTTAGATTTTATGTACTTTCTGAGATTCTTGTTTCAAAAATTCTTATTAAATATTGAAGAAAACGTCAGCTGCTATGCTGTTTGGGAGACATGAAGGAATGCAGAGCGCCTGCATAACATCTAGAATTTTCTACGGTTTTCAGGAAAATTAAATCTAAGAGCCTTATCTTTCGTTACCTGCAGCTTTGATCCTGACCTACTAAATATAATCCCCGTAAATAATATACGATAAAAATTAATAGCAAATGTTATGTGACCAAATCAAGGTTCAACTGTTTGCCATAGTCTATCGTGAAAGATAGATGCCTTACATCTTTGTCTACAATGGGGCCATAAAGAGCTGCAGTAATATTTTATTACAGTACCTAGGAGATTGAAATGGGTTAAGTCTTGTTGCATACAGATAGGGAATTTCCTAGGAGTAGGGGGGCCAAAGTAGAAAAATCAAGGACGTTCCAGGGGGGGGGGGGGGGGGGGGAGTACCATGATGCCTCCTGGAATGAAAAATCCTGCAGTGGGGGTTGGGGGTTCAAACTGGGAAAAAAACCTCTATGGGGGAAAGAAGCTATTGGTATTTTCTGGAACCACACTATCAAGATTAAATTAACAAAAATGTTCATAAATAAGCAACAGTGTGCAAAGAAAATCATGTGTGATAACCTGGGGCTTTTTTTTGGGGGGGGGGGGGAAGTGAGGATGTTTGCGGAAATTCACATTTCAAAATTACATTACTGTAATAAAATTTTTAGGGACAAGTGAGGATGACAGGCTAGTCTATCATAGTTACAGCTCATTCAAAGGACAAGAGTGAAAATTGGTTTTCATTTGCACCCTGAAACTTGTAAAGATTTCTATTAATTCCTTACTTGTGTGGGTACTCTGTGGTTTTACTTCTTTTACTTACAGCTAATTAATGAATTTTTATCTCCTGATCTGACAGGAAACTTTACCTGTTTACAAACTTTGTCATTTGGAAAAGGCTTCATTTTAGCTGTGGAAATCGCTGTGCTTCCTGGAACAACAGGTATTGCTCTTCAAATAGTAAAACTGTACATTGTGAATTTTATGCAAGGGTTTTATAAAGGTATAATTAATTATAATTACAGTAAGCCATTTATTGTTTTTCTTGGGCAGGCAAATCTAAAACATTTTGATCAGGCACTAGCAAAAATATTGAGGCTCACTTAGTTTAAATGCTTCAGTTTGCTTGGGGAGATTGGCACAAGGTTAATAAAACCCCTAAGCCATGCAATTGGACAGGTATGTTTTGGAATTTTTGTTAATCAATTTTTTTATGTGTACATGTATCAATTCATCATAATATAAACAAATTAGACAGTTTTAATCAATAATTATTTTATTATTGATTCCAAAAGCTGTACCAAGAAGAACATACATGTAATAAAGATTATTTACAATCTAGAACTTTATTTAATGACATGATCTTGTTCAACTACTTTGCAGTTCCTGTAATTGTATGTGGAGGAGAAGACAGCAAGGTTCACTTATTCACAGAAAAAGATGAAAAGGTAACTGTACATGTGCGCATCACATGTAAGTCTAACTTTTTCACACATGTACTTTTTGTTTCTCCTACAGTAATTTTCTACCCTATTCATTTTTCCTTTTCTCCACTCACTGGCAGTTTGTGAAAGTACAGAGTTTACTTGGTCACGAGGACTGGATACGAGGTGTTGAATTTGCATTGGAAGGTTAGTTTCTCGGTTAGTAATTCTACTAATCTAAAGCTGTATTTGGCAAGTGAAAACTAACTACATGTATAGTAGTAATTCTATTTAATATCAGACCTTTTTAGTGATCATATAATGTCACAATCAAGGAATGAATAAATGAGTTGATCAGTTCAAAGACCTGCATATTTACATAATTTAAAAATGAAGTGAAGCTAGATGAAGACTTGAGCACACAGATAAAATCTTTTTGTTACATTTTGTACCTCGCAAAACACCCAACCCTTGCATGCATATGTTGTAGTTTAATTTTTACCTCTGGTTTAAATTTTTTTGAACCAGTTTGAAATTTTTAAACTGGTTTTATTTTTTTGTACTGGTTTCATTCTTCCCAGACCAAGACTGAGGCTCAGCAAAGTACTATTTAATATTAGTTTTGAGTAACATTGAACAAAAAGTCACTGCATATTATCAAAGAAATAACATTATTGCGAGAATGTGTTCATAATAAAAAATCTTCAATGCTCAATTTCAACTGTCTCCTTTTTTCATTGTCATTAAATTTTACACGAGTAGCTGAATAAGCAGTGTCTGACATTTGCAAAGTGTAGAATGTAAAGCCGGAAATACAACATAATGCAGACCCACTTTGTGTGCGGTTAGCTTTTGTTTGAGCTTAGGGACATTGTACATGCTTATCAGGGTGAAGCGCTCATTTGATTCATTAGGGTTAAGCACACAGTCTAGTGATTAGGGTTAAGCTCTCATTTTGGAATGGTTAGATTTTATTGGGGGTTAGGGGCACTTCACACCAGAGTTAGCTTGTGCTATTGTACCAAGTCACTAAAAACAACAGGTGTTTAGATATTTGATTTTTTGTTTATTTCAACAAAAATACAAATCATAAATACTCTAAATAGCCTTCTTGCAAGCTGCAGAAAATGACAGCTCCGTAGTATAATCAAGTTCAATGTTCTGAGTGCTAGCTGTGCAAGGATATAAGCGGGTGGGTGAAATTAATGTGTTTATTCTACCAAATTTGGTTACAACACGTGCATAACTATTAACAACTTCTTCAATTTTTCCCAGAAGAAGATTTGAATGAAGGGGCGATGCTTTGTCAACACGATCAATTTTAATTGAGACAAAGTCTCCAACTTTGAATTTCTGATTTCTAGCTTCATTTTTCTTCTTGGTTTGTTCCACCATTTTGTTGTTGTACTTTTCCTGATTTTGAGAAATTTTTTGCCGTTTATTGGGTCTTTCCTCTTCATCTTCACATTCTCTTAAATCATCAATTACACTGAGGTCTGGATGTGTTTCATCTTGAGCCTCCTGATGACCAGCCTCTGAATTTGTAGAAGTGTAAACTTCTCTATGGCTTTTTATACCATACACAGCTTCATATGGTGTCATCTTTATTGCTCTGTGGTAGCTGATATTCCTAGTATAAGCCGCTTCTGGGGCTTTTTGACACCATTGCTTAATATTTTTGGATGAGGTACTTAATATCAAGGCTCGCATGTCCTCTTTCCATGATCGATTAGATCTCTCAACCAAGCCTTGAGTTGTTGGAGTTCGCGGAGAACCGTGAGCCACTTCAATTTTATTTTCTTTACAAAAGGCTTCCATCTTTTTGTTGGCAAATTCTTTACCGTTGTCTGTAAGAATTTTTTGGGGAAATCCATAGGTGAAGCAGTAGGGTTCGAAAACTTTAAGTGTCTCGTCGGCGGTTTTATCTTTCAAGGGTGCAGTATAAACGTACTTCGTGTGATGATCCGTAATGTTTATTGCCCAGTTATGTTGTCGGCTACAATCGCACTGGCAGTTTCGAAAGTCCATTAAATCGATCTCCACGAGAGCTAAAAATGTCGGAGATTGAAGAGGTTTATCCACCAACTTAACTCTACTTGTAATGGACTGCTGTTCCGCATGTATCACGCATAGGCCAACAAATATGGCAATAATTTTGACGTTCACTTCGGAATAATTGTCATTTACCCATTTCGAAGTTATTTCTCTTCCACGATGAGCGGTTCTATTATGAGCAACACAAAGTACTTCGTAAAGTTGTCCTTTAGGCACTACCGTTTTTTGGTGTGAAGTTATTATCGAGTCATTTGAATAAGACCACTTCTTTCTGTTGATTGTCATTGATTCCCATTTCGTGAGCTTTACTTCTTCCGATTGAATTCCTAGCTGCTTCTCTGTCTTGTGTTTGAGATGAGCTTTAGCTTTGTGGAAGAATTCGTCTTCGATGTATAGCGTTATAGGCGAATCTT
This sequence comes from Catalaphyllia jardinei, assembly GCA_022496165.2. Taxonomy (NCBI): domain Eukaryota; kingdom Metazoa; phylum Cnidaria; class Anthozoa; order Scleractinia; family Caryophylliidae; genus Catalaphyllia; species Catalaphyllia jardinei. The sequence goes on along the minus strand of CM042747.1, from coordinate 40,537,470 downwards.
TTTTGACTTGTTTCTCTTTCAGTGCTGATATATTTTGGTAAAATGTTTCTTTCGAAACGCATTCAGCCATCTTTCAAATTTGTCAAGTCCAATTTCGTATGAAGTGCGCATGTGTGAACATTTGAATACAAAATTAGCCGCGCATTAGGGGGTCTGGGCCCAAATGAGTTATAATAATAACAAATATGGGGAGCAATTGCATCAAATCTTTCGTGGCAAAGTGGATAGAGGCGCAGAATTACAGAGTGGGAGATCAGGAGATCAAGTCAGGTAAGGTCTGAGAAAAAGAAAGAGGAGTAAATATCTGTGTGTATAGAGGGGTAGTGGGGAGGGCATGGTCAGGGGGGTAAATGGTATATCAGGGGGGGAGGGTCAACAGGGAGAACAGGGTAGAAAGGTAGGGCCAAAAAAAATTCCTATTTTTTCCGTATTTATTCTTTTCAATCCCCCCAAAAAATACCATGCCCCTTTTTTTTACCACACCCCAAAAGATGAAAGCCCTTTTCAGACAGTTGATAAATAAACTGGTTTGAAAAAAAATAAACTGGTTCAAAAAAATTGAACTGGTTTGAAAAAAAATAAACCAGAGGTTAAAATTAAACTACAACACATACACCGAAAACAGCACCTTTCAGGGGAAGATAATGGAGGGCCTGCTAATTGCTTGTGAGAAACCAACACTAAACAAGCAAGTACATTATTTCATTGCAAAACTGTTCCCCTCCAGAATAACTTAATCAAACAAAACAAAGTTGTATGTAAATTTCCACCATGTGTACCACTGATGATAACTGTAAAATCAAAAATTATGTTTTCAACTGGTTTTAAAGTTTCAGTAATTTTTACATGTAACCTTCTTTACAGACAACATTTGAACAGTTAAACAGTCAAATTTATACCTGCATTTTTCAACACTTTGAAACAACTAAGGATAAAGACATTAACGATAAAGATCACACAGTTACACTTGTGACAGAAGAAGGTTCTAAAAATTCTTTTTTTTCTGCAGATAGTGGTGATCTTCTTCTTGCAAGTTGTTCTCAGGATAGCTTCATAAGGATATGGAGAATTTCTCGTGCAAATAAAATACAGGAATACAACACTTCAAGTGATGAATTAGAAGAACTGAAACTTACCTCAAATGTCTTTAGTGTCACTGATAAAGGTACATACATGTATTCATTACATAATCATGTTTTCCCAAAGAGCTTTTACCTTAGTAAGTTTGAAAAAAGTGCGTGATTTCATGTAATAATCATCTGCAAGATTATTTATTGAGAAATATATATACAAACAAATACAGGCATGTATCAAAATTTATTGTGTTGTAAGTTACTTGTGAATGACAGTTTGTTTGTACATCATCAATTATCAGCCACACAGAGAAAATTAATTTTGTGCAAACGCTGGTGAAGTGTCGTACAGCTGGTGAAGTGTCGCCAGCCAGTACATGTACTGGCTGGCGAATTATCTTTTAATCAGTACTTGCAAATTTTCATTAAGTTATTAATAATTGGATCAAATAGTGCAAAAAACTGTGGGAGCAAAGAATGGAATTTGCCCATTTCATTTGCATTACTTTTGCACAATACGTACTGTGTTAATTAAGGCGTAAAGTGAACTGCAGTCATCATGTGTATATATACAGGATTGACTGTGATAGCAAATTCTAAAAGCTTAACAAATATGTGAAGCAGTCAGCCCTTCTTCTGATTGCTGTCAGTGCAAAAGGCTATTAATTTTTGTCACAATATGCTTTTGGGAGCTTTATAGATTTGCTGTATTGTACAGTATAGTTGAGTACACTGTACTAAAGTCAGGTGTGTATTTCATTTCAGGTGTTGATAATGAATTTTCAGTTGTGTTAGAGTCAGTATTGACTGGACATGAAAGCTGGGTTTATGGTGTTCACTGGCATCCAGCCATTAGGAAAGGTGAACAAATTATTTATTTATAAGTTAGTGTACAAGTCATAGACCCTATGCAAAAATGGTTGCCATTATATTAAATATTCTTTTGTTCCTATTTAAATTAGCCTCACTAACCTCGTTTTGGAGACAAAAATTGTAAAGAATTTGTTATCCTGAACAAGGTTAGTGGGGCTATTTTGAATACAAACAAAATAATAATTTAAAGGCAGCCATTTTTTGCATAGGTTCTATCTACATTAACTAAACTAGTTCTTTTTTCCATCTTCACACTAGTAAGCATATCCTCCATTCTTCTTGAGAAACTATACATGCCCTTCTATTATTGTACCCCACCCTCGGAGACCCAGTAGCTGCTAAATAGAATGATGCAAGATTTTTGGGCAAAAGTTTACATCAGGAACGTGAGAGCCCCCTAGGGTTTGCTCTTACCCAACCAGCTCCAGAAGTGTTCAAAATCCTTCCTGCTGATTGACCAGAAAAATGTTTCTCTCTTTTTCTAATGATCTTGTACCTCCAGAAAGCAATCACTTAACATGTTGTCCCCTTTGTTGTTATTCTGTTCTGTCATAATATTTGTATATTTAGAATATGCATGTTTTCTGCTCAAAATCACCCCTCACCCATACACCTACATCTACCTTTTATCTCCCCCTGACAGTACAGGATTTGAGAAAACTGCTGTCCAGTTGTCCGGGTCATGTGGATTTTCCTAC
>CM042747.1:40508877-40521377 GCA_022496165.2 Catalaphyllia jardinei | reverse complement strand
TTAACTCGCTTCATGTGGTGCTATGACGCGTATTTCGTCACGAACTACGTCATTATGAGGTCATAATTACGTGTTCGTGACGAAATATGCGTCATAGTACCACATCAATACCCTTAAGTTTGAGCATATATGATCATGTGGCGGAAATTTTGAATTTCTTTAATTACATGTAACTCTACGCCATTTTATCCGATTGAGATGGGATTTTCACCAAAAATCATAGAATTCCTAAATTTTCTTTCTGTTGCCAAATTTGGACATCATATGTGACGTCACAATAACAGTCACTTGGGATGAAATAAACACCAAACCATGGGTTTGTGTTCGAGTGTGTCACTTGCTTTTATTGTTGTCACCAATGAATAGGGAATTTATCAACCTACTTGTTTGCCAGGTTTCGTTACATTCGATGCATTCTACTTCTGTCCATGGCCTAGAACTCTTAGTTTTGGAAGGCACTTGAAGAAAAGCCCTGGCAACCGACCACCGTTACTGTTACTTTCACTACAGAGTTACTGTTATTGTCATTGTTATTCAGGGGCACCCATGCCAACGACTGCTTTCTCTCGAATGCTGATTAAAAACGCTGTTTTGGACTAACTGGAGTACTTTTAAAGCTCTTTGGATTGAATTTACGTTTCGCTAAAAAAATTTATCTGTTCGGTTATTCTAGGAGAACTTGAGTATTCACGAATTTATTAGGGCTTTTTTGTCCATTTCTCGAAATCCTTAAGTGTTAACGGCTTTCCGAAAATGATAGCTGACGGGTTTTTTTGGTACTCAAAACGACATTTTTAACAATCCGAAAACATTCAATTTCTCATATCACGAAAGTTCGAACACTGCTCAATCATCAACGTTCACCTCAAAATGGCAAAGCTGATGCACCTTATATTCAGTAAAGCCTCTACCTGAACTTTTTGCGTAGACATTATGATACGGAAAGGCAATGACTGGCAAGTGGGTAATTTGAGTGCATGAGCAACGGAGCATATTATTGCACTGAGAAGACGGGGTTGGAATTGTTTTAGGTGGAGGAAAAATTGGAAATCCTAGACCCACTGCTTGTGGTTAGTTCCTGGGGTGGGTAATCCATTACCTTTGGGGTTACACGTACCGGTACCTATATAGCCCCTATAGGGTAGCACCCCGATTTGTTATGCTTGCTTTCAATTTGTGATTTCATTTGGCTTGCTTTTAATTTTTTTATTTTTTTTTTTTTTGCACCTCGGTTTGTTTGCTTTCATTTTGAATTTGTAGTCTGGGTGACACTGTATTACATTATTTGGGTTTGCAGTCTGGGTTTGCAGTGAAGATATATGGCTTGCTCCGAGAGACCCTGGGAACGAGGTTGGCTCCTTGAGCGGGCAAGACGAACCAAATCGTGCGCTGTGATTGGCTACCCGAGTGGGCAACATTCTTGCCCGCACGGGACTACCCACTTTGTGAAATATATATGAAATAATTCAACTACATTCAACTACCCACTTTGTCCCGCGAGGAAAATTTCCTCGAAAACCATATGATAAATCCATATTCCCTCTCGGTCCATAAACACACATAATAAAGAACTTGGCCAATATCCAGCCATCTTGACCTCATGCTTGGCCAATAAAGGCCAATAACCCATATCTAGATTTTGCAGCTAGCGCCCCGATAAAGGAGAGAGAGCCTGGGATGGAGTTACCTTTCGCGCCTTTTCGCGACTACTTCACGTGACTTCGTCGATCGTTGTGGAAGAGTTATGGGAATTTGGAAGTCTAACAGAGGAGCATGGCAAATTGCAGTGCAAAGGGCATAGCCAGCCGTGGAAGCCGGAAAAGGTCGGTAAATCGTCTTATTTCCTGCTTTGCACGAATTCATATGATCTTCATTAAGTTTTTAGTTCGCGTGTACATGTGAGATTTCGTTGATCGCTTGGCAACAAATGTCATGATCACCTAGGCAAAAGTGCAGGAAGTGTTGTATCGATTAAATAAATAAGGTATTTCCAGCTAATTGTCGGACAGCTGAGGAAACTACTTTGCTTACACCATAAAATGTTATGGCTTTACTCAAAGGGTTGCTACATGTAGCCATACTTTCAGGCCCGACTTTACTAATCGAACTATTAACCATGGTCAAACCAATCGAACGATTGGAATCGATTAGTTCGATCATAGAACACATTGTGTTGGAGAGTTTGTTAATATGTTCAATTTCCGAATTAATAGAACACAATCGAATTACCACCAGATATGTCTTAGTAACAGCTTCAAATTTATAATTAACTTGTAGTATAGGTAATCATATGTGTTGGGTTCACATTAGACCACTAAATTAAATCTGGCTTGGTAATCTCTCGTAAGTCGACTTTTGAAAGTCAAAAATTTCTGATTTTTGATTTCAGCAAATCTAAACGATCTAGACAGACGATTAAATCTGTTTCAAACATGACTTGCTTAACAAACATGAAAGCAGAAGATCAATTTCAAAGGGCCTGATTACGTGGCGAATTGCAGCCCGGGCTGAAATTTCAACCCGGCTAACTGGGCTGAAATTTTGTTGCGATTACATGACGAACTTCAACCCAGGCTAAAATATTAGTCTCGGCACCAAATATGAAATTACGCATGAAGAGTCTCGGGAGAATCAGGCAGCCATATTATTTCCTGCTTTTCAGCCCGGGCTGAAATTTCTTTTCGATTACATGAGATATTTTCAGCCCGGGGCGCAATTCAGCCCAGGCTGAAAATCCTAGCCCGGTTTGGTCAAACCGGGCTAGAATTGCACCCGGGCTGAATACCTCTCCATGTAATCGACAGTTTGATTTCTTTCAGAAGCCGGGCTGGAATTTCAGCCCGGTTAGCCATTGGCTGAGAGCCAATAATATTGAATGTTATGGTATGAAGTAAAATTTTTATTACGTATTATGTGTGGATATCAGTGTGATAAAGCCGTGACTAAAAATGATACCTGTGAAGTGATATGATATCATTTCACCGCAGTGAACTGATATATCACTTCATGGTTTGAATTGTCCAATCAAAATAGACTGTAATAATTTGGTTCCATCAAACAGGTTGCACATTATAGTTTAGCTGACACCTGGCATCAAAATTGGTGGGAAGAATTGCTTTGCAGTTTTATCAACAAAATGACCACTTCAAGATTTGTGAATGTCTCCAATGAAGATATTTCTCAGTTCCTTGAAGAGAAAGAAAACAAGAATATGTAATAAACAAATTATTACATGTTTAATAGCTAGATCGTTTTTATTCACTTGTTTTTAATGCCATATTGCTGACTTGCTCAAAGACTCACTTGCTCGCAATATGGCATTAAAAACTTGTGAATAAAAGTGATATCAGGCTCTTAACATGTAATAGTCTATTTTTTTTTTTGTAAAGTATATCACTCATACTGTTCAAGTAAGTTAACTAAACCAACACATTCTGTTTAACTCATTCTATTACATGATATTCTTTACTTAATACTCTCACGAAGAGCGTTCTGGAAAAAACATCAAACCACTCTGTTTGATACTGAAACAAACCATTTTTTCTTGATATATGAGCAAACGTATCTCAAAAGTAGAACTCAAGATTTTTTACGAGATATAAACGGAAGTATCACGTCACAGTCGTCATACATGCAAATTAGAGTCAAGCTTTTTGTCCACGACGAAAACACCACAAAACATTTACACAACACATTCTGTTTACACTGTGTCTAAATGCCCAGCAGCCGGGCAAGGTGTTAAGTTGTGTTGTGTGTTTTTTCCACACTCAGGCGGTCAGACTCTCTTGGACAAACTCTTCCATCATCCTTTCACGAAGGAACATAAAATTTTGTAAAGTGATGGTTCAGCCTGTGTAAATATAACAAACAGAAAACAGTCGCAGTTACAGCGATTTTATGGCTTCTCAGTCTCATTTGACTATATATAAAAAAAATTTAAGATATGTTAGTTACCATACATGTGATTGTTATGGTTTTGAGTTCAATTAATTAGCATGAGTAAGTTTTTTAAAAGCTGAAGCAGCTCATGCAATTTTAAAAACTCGCAATTTTAAAAACTTGCAAGTGAAATTTATTCCAAATTGAACAAGAAAAATCATCTGATTACTTAATAATGATAAAAACATGGAAACATTTGTGTGGAGGAAGTGCAGTGGATCTTTCTTGAAGCCATTTGTTCTCATTCAGGAGAACGTTTTTCAAAGTTTCTGCATGATATCAAATTTCCTATTGTCTTTTAGCCAATCATAATCCAGAATTATGATGTGTAATTTATACTGGTGTTAAACTTTTTGCACCGGTGTTATGCTTAAACTGCTCTGCTCTCAGCCAATCACAATCGAGTATTTCTTCATGTTGTATATTATTATTGAAATAACTAAAATATAATATAACCTTTGCATATGGAAATTACATTGATTTTTCAAAATTAAAGGACCCTAGTCAGCCCCCGCCATTTTCGATGCCATCGAAATTATTGATATAGCATAGTGAAGCGAAATCTTATTGTTTTACTGTAAGCTGTGTTCTTGAAGGTATGTTTAATTTTCTTAAGTAGTTTCACAGTGATTTTTCTTCGTTTTGACAGGCTCTGAATAAAATGTAGTTGCCAAATTCTAGCATGTAAACAAAAAAAAGGTGTGGCTGACTAGGGCCCTTTAATGAAAAAAGTTAATAAAAGAAAAAAACAATTGTAAAATTTAAAATCCCCAAAAAATAATTATTTCATCAGAAAATGGAAAGTTAACCTTACTTCACTGTAATCCATTCCACTATGATTTGTCTTTACTATTATTATTACAACACTTCATCCTACAATGCATTTAATACAACTCCTGAGCAGGAAGTCCCAGAAGCCTTTTTAGGCTTATCTAGGAGACCCCCTTTACCACCTGATAAGACAAGTCTGGCCACAAGCATCCTAAACTCACGATTCGAGGAACCGATCAAATATTGACAAGTTAAATATACATATCAGACTTGCCTTGTAGAGCACTTAACTGCCAAAAGTGTAACACAACACTCTTTGCAGACTTCATGCAGTCACATCTCACTCAATACATGTGTATAAATAATTAACATATTATCGATTTCTTGAATCTGTGGTCTGATCTGGCAGTCTATGATTTACAGATCCTGTACATTGATTTATGGACTCATACATAACGATCACATGAAATAACCTTCAAGAGCACGTGAAATATTGTAATTGCATTTCACCAGAAATTTATGTAGGAAAAGAAGTGGTGTGTGGGTTGTCTCAAGTTTTGTGTTCTGCACTTCACATCCAGTGAGCCTCTGTTTTAAAACAGTCAGATGTATTGATTCCCAAGGGCGATAAACACAGAAACTCAGTCCGCGATACTGGTGTGATGCATAGGTAATGGGTTCGAATCCTGTTGAAGCCCTGACTTTTTTCAGGCTTCTTCTTTCCAGTTGCTTAAATTGGAAAATTTACTGCGATGATCATACTTCACTTGCATCTACAACCACAGTTCAAATATGAATTATTTCATAAACACTTTACATCATAAATACCTCTTACTAACCTTCGATTTATGGCCCAAGCGCGAAGCGCGCGGGCCGTAAATTGTAGGGGGAAAAAATGAGGATCCGTAACTTACGGTACAGACCGAGAAAACGAGGTTAGTAAGATATTTATTATATCTCTATTGTGTGTCTGAAGGGTTCGGGAACGATTTCCATTCATGAGGAACGGCTTCAAATTTCTGAAGCAGGTCCTTAGTTAAGTCGTTAGCACGCTTTATTACACAATTTAGAGTAAAAGAAAGCTTTAAACCTTTATTTGCTATATAAGTTGAGAAAATTTGGTGATAAATCACGCAACAGTTTGGCAACAACAAAAAACTTTAAATTTTAGCAGTCCATGCAGGAGAGTACGGCCTGCTAAACTGACCAATCACAGCATGCGTACTAACTTGTAATAAGATGTAATAAGGCAGTTTATTGTAATCCTACACATGCAAACAACACGGAAAATGATTCCATCAAACTCAGGGTGCGAGACTAACTTTTCAGCTTACTAGCCCAGTGGCTGGTGACAGGTTTGGTTTACTAAACCGAAACAAATTTACACTAGCCAGATACTCTACTATCCATCATCGTATTAAGTCAATAATAATAATAGTAAACTACATACATGAATTTTAAGAGGAGGCCACCATCACTTTGAGTGGTTTTCAGGAGGGTCCTCTATAACATTAAAATACAAAATACAAAATTCAAAAGCTACATGTAAAATAGCAATTAAAATCCATAAATGGAATATTAGAAGTTAACTAGCAACATTAAAAAAAACTCTATTAAAAATGTGTACATGAAGCTAAAAGGTCAAGTAAATGCTAGCCTGTGTAGCTTGCAGTATGCTTTGAATGAACAACTGACAAGTACAAAGTTCTTTCACCCTTGATTCTCACAGAACCGCCATCAAAACTTTGGAACTGGTGACACCGAAAAACATTCTTTTCTTTCAAATTACCAATTCATGATTTTCACAAACAAAATAATTTGTTCCATCTTTATTTACAAGTTGTGAACATAGGCATCGATAATTTATAAGTATGAATTCAAATATTCGAACAATTGTGAATTCTTTTTTTAATTAGGATCCTATTGTTACAAATGAAAATTATTCATAAGTTATTTACTTTGAGTATCGGCACATCAAGGACAACTCAGACAGCAAGTTTCGCTGGTCGCCGGAGCTTACAGAGAAGTCTCCTAGATTCTAATGCTAGGTTACAACTAGGTATGAAGAAATGTATTATGTAACAGTTATGCACTCTTCTGGAATTTTATTGGCCTGCTGTACATGTAGTCTCATGACTTTAATCCTGAAAAGTGTCTCAATCGACTGAAATTAGGCTTTTTTCCTGAACCCAGCAGCAATACTAATGAATGGTTGTCATATCTCTAGATCCATATCAATGTTAATTAGTGTTATTAATATTCAATAATAGTTTCATACACTGTACTTCGATGGAGACACAGAACTAGCACGAGCGGTTGACATAATAATGGCACAAGCAAAGAGAATTTACATTTTGATAATCAAAGTTAACAATTTTTTTCCCTTTTCTCCCTTTGCGATCTTCATGTTTCTATCGAGTTAAATGTACATGTATAGAAACATTTGTGATAGTTTAGGAGAACTCAAAAAAGCTGTGGAAATACTCGTCTGCGGCTTGAGTTGCCACAGCTTTTCTTGTTCGCCCAAACTTTCACTCATGTTTCTATAACTCAATAGAAACATGGTACATGTTTTCTATTTCTTCAATACATGCATTAAAGCACACAGCAAGTAAGAAACAATGTCAGTACATTGTTAGAAGTAGTTTATGCTGCTGTTCATCTAACTCTGAACTTACTCAATACAGGAGAACTGGTGAGATCTCTGTACAAGGAGAATATTTCATGCAGAAATAGGTTCCAGTTATACCCAAAATACTACCCAAGATTTCTTTTAATGTCTGATATACATACATTTATTACATAGTACATTTACATACATACATGTACATTTATTTTATTTTGTTTACAAACTAAATTAACAAGTTTAACATGCCCGTGGGTAGCTATACTAATCTAGGCGATATACAGTAAATGCAAGAGTACCATTTTTCTTTCAAGCATATGGAGAGACGACTTTAATTTAAAGCTGAATTGGAAAAATTACTGAATGGTCTGTACTTAAACCCCCAGAGGTGCTTATTAAAAACTTGTATACTTTTGCATTTATTATGAAGAAAATAAACCATGATATATGGTCTTTTGCACTACAGTGTACATGTAGAGAAGTTTACATGTATAGTTTATGTTGGTAAAAAGTTGATATGTTGTCCATTTTTTTATTGCAGGGTAGCAGCTAGCAGTACCAGTAATAGACCTGAAATAAAGGTCACTCTTATAGCCGATGAGTGGTTGTCAAAAAAGGGAGGACTCTCCACTGTAAACCGAGAGCTTGCCATTGAACTAGCCAAATGTGACAGTGCTTCTATTGCAGTCCGTCTTTTTATGGCAAAGTGCAGCAAAAAGGAAAAGAAGATGGCCAGTCAACACAATGTTGAAATCATAGAAGCTGATCAAACAACTGGAAAAGATCCAGACAGATGGTGGACTTCACCACCTCCAAACTTTGCAACAGACTTTATCATCGGACATGGTTGCGTACTTGGGAAACAAGCCAAGTATATCAGAAAGCTTAAGCATTTTCAGTGCAAATGGGTGCAAGTAGTGCACACTGACCCTGAAGAACTTGGAAGCTACAAGAGCTATTCAGAGGCAAATGCTACAGGCGAAAAGAAATTTAAGAAGGAAGTTAAACTCTGTAAAAAAGCTGACCTTGTTGTAGGCATTGGTCCTAAATTGGCAGAAGTATATCAAGCAAAGTTGCGTCGATATAAAAAAGAGGTTTTTACTCTTACACCAAGCTTTTTCCATGAGTCTTCTGAGGAAGAACAAGCACAAGACGAAGGAAAAACATTCAGGGTTCTAATCTTTGGACGAGGGGACACTGAGGATATTTCACTCAAAGGCTTTGACCTTGCTGCAAAGGCAGTTGCAGAATTGCAGGATGAATCCTATCATCTGATATTTGTTGGTGTACGTGATGGAGAGCATAAACAGGTGAGAGAAAGGTTGTTAGAAGAAGGACATGGAGTTTTGGCAGATTATCAGCTTAAAGTCCGAGGATACATCACACGCCGGGAGGAGCTTGTTGAAACCTTATTTGAATCAGATCTTGCCATTATGCCATCTAGATCAGAAGGATTTGGCTTAACAGCACTGGAGGCATTAAGTGCTGGTTTACCAATTCTTGTTGGCAAGAACACAGGCTTTGCGGAAGCTATGAATGAAGTCTTTGGTGGAGATTCTTGTATTGTGGATTCTTATGAAGCCAAAGACTGGGCTGACCGTATCAAGAAAGTGCAGAAAATGCAAAGGAAGAAACGGCTAGATCATGCAAGACGACTTTGTGAGGAGTTTAAAAAAGTGTATTCCTGGGAAGATCAATGTAGATCTCTTGTAGAGAGAATGCAAGCCTTGAATTGTGGTATGTATATGATAGCAATTTATGTTTAGCTGGGTACACAGTAGGCAGGCAGGCAGGTAGGTACATATTGGAAGTATGTAGGTGGGTGCAGTGGAATCCCTTTAAAGTGTTACTGAAATGAAATTTTCGTGTGTGAGATTTTTGCTCAATAATAAAGTTTGAACCTTACTTGGAAATACTGCCAACTTTTTTTTCGCATATAGTAAGCGAAAACTGCTTTTTCAGCCATTCGAAGTTGACCGGTTGAGCCTAAAATTGGCGGCCATCTTGGCACGGTGAAAACAACGTAGTGACGTCACTAGTTGTATTACTCTCAATTCCTCGCTGAAAGTTTAGACAGTGTTTAGAGTGATTATGGGAGAAGAGACTAGTGTTCAAAGCCCCTGAAAAACATCTTTAGGACATCTCAGAGTTGTGAAGCAGTTATATGTAATAACAGTAGCCTTAGACCTGAAGAGGCAGAGAGTTCATCCCGAGGCCTTTCAGTCCATTCAATTGGATATTTCCAGCATATTTTATGTAAGCAAGCAAACAAGTGTGAGTTGTTAAATGGCAAAGCGATTGGGACACTTGGTCAAATGGTGATCACTCATTTAAACAATAGCTACACTCATAAAATAAAATAGACATGAAAACAAGAGAAAGTGGCTTTTGAATATATTATCTGGAGTGCTGCTTCACAAATCGCAGCAACAATGCTTCTAGTCTTCAAGTCGCTTTGCTTTGACGAACTGGACGCTCTCTACAGACAAGATTGTGATACAGTGACCTTTAATCTGGTTATATCTGCTACATCCTACAAGTTATCACAACAGCAACAATTTAAGAAACGCTTGTCTTTTATATGGAGGAAACAAATGTAAGGCTCTAAAGGCAAAGTAAGCTGCCATGACCCCGTGTTTTCAGGAAATGAGAGAAAGCATGGCAGTGTCAGCAGCGAAAGATCATATATGCAAATTAGTTCAAATTCTAAAAATAAACCCTCGAAAGGAGTGTAAACTTGTGATGTTTTAACGAATTGCTTTGAACTCGGATACTAATAAATGAAGATCTTAGATATAGTAACATTAAAGAACTCAAAGTAATCCATCGGCTGTGAAATGTTGCATTCGGGAGATACGTGTAAGAGAGAAGCAAAATATTCACGCTTTGTTTACGGTGATAAGTATGCAGCGATTGATAAAGCAAACCTGTGTTGTACACCACAATTCTGGTTTCAAAGATGCTCTCTGTCTATACCACAACAACTCTCACGTATGAATATCATAAAAAGATGCCCTCTGTGTGCAATCTAGTACTTGCAGCAAAGCTTGTGAACCGTTAATAATTTTATTCCGTGATTGTGCAGATTGCTGTTGTGCTTACTGCTTCTAATTAATGTAGTAAAGTTGCAGAGGATATATATTCAAACGTAGTTTAAACAGACCTTAGATAAAAGTGAGAATCCAAGTTTCAGTTCCAGGCTAAAAACAAAAGGACGATATATATCCTGTTCAGGCTTTGGGTCTCGATATAAAAGTAGCCACACTCGTCTTCAAAGTCTCCACTGAATCATGTACTCAAGATGTTAGAAAGGTGTATACTGAGCTGTTCTAATCTGCAGCTTTTTGGTTAATCCACAATCTGGTGCCCTCTAAAGTCTGTGATGTGTATTTTCTGTCAGAAATTACTGGACAGAAATTACGAGATAGAAAAAATAGTAGGTGGTATAGTTAATATGAAGAGTAAACTTGACTAAACCAAGTAAAAACAAGAGAGAATCTATAGCGCTTCATATGTGAACACAGCCAGTGACGTCACAAGGTCCTTAAACTTTGTTCCAGAGCCCGGACACAGTTTTGCTAAAAAAAAAATCGATTTCGGCACCAAAAAACAGCACTTTCCATTAGGATTTGACAAAAATAAAATTTACTATAGATTATGCAAATAAAAAACGATAAGAAAATTTCATTTCAGTAGCACTTTAATACAGTGACCAAGAGCCAGGGGGGATTCCCATGCAAAAAAGGGTATAATGTTGCTTGTCCAAAATTGTGAAAAACCATAAGAGGTAGCAAGATCCTGTTTGGTGGGTGCAGCTTTGATTTTTTTTTTTACCCCTGAGATATCTGTCATTTTTTTTTCAGCTCAATAGCCTAAGCGGTAACTGCCAAAGCTCCCACTGCAAACCTTTGGAGAATTAATGCCTTAAGAGGCACAAAATTCTCTTTTTTAATGCCTGTTAGGAACAACAAGAACCCTCATCCTTTTTATGTGGGAGTCCCCCCCCCCCAGACCAAGGGCCATAACTTGTGCTGTATTGCATGTAATGGGGTGCAATGACTATTACTAATTAACAGTGTAATGTGATTTATCATGGAAAGTTGGACATACACCTGTAACTGGGTTCTGAAAACAAACCGAGAACAGGCTTGGCTATTACATAAACAGAGGTCGTTGACTGTTCTTGCAGTATTACTGAGGAACACTATTTTTTTTTCTTTAATTACTTATCAAATAAATGTAATTAGAAAACAGTCCTAAGTAAGCACGCGCGCTGATTGGTTAAAAATCGTGTTTGTATAACTCGATGTAGACACAGAACTAGGGCGCGCTGTTGACGTAGTGATGGTGCGAGCAAAGAGAATTTACATTTTGATAATCAAAGTTAACAAGTTGTTTTCCTTTTTCTCGTCCTGGTGTTTTCTAAAAGAAATAGAAAACATGTACTCTGTGTTTGTATCGAGTGAAAGTTTGGGAGAACTCGAAAAAGCTGTGGAAACACTCGCCTGCGGCTCGTTTTCCCACAGCATTTCTCGTTCTCCCAAACTTCCACTTGTGTTTGTATAACTCGATACAAACACAGTACATGTTTTCTATTTCTTAATTTAAAAGTGTTGATATCTAAATAAACACGGTTTCAAATCTCTGGATTTCTGTTTGCAAAAAAAAAATGGAAACCTTATGTGACAGTGAAATTATCTGATCTTACAGACCCTGAAGATGAGAAGGAGGGATCAGCTTTCACTAAACAACGCAGAGGTAATGTCGATATGTGGTTTAAAAATTATCTGTAGCAAACATGCAGTTCTAAAACTGATCAGCTTCTTTAAAATGTGACTGAAACATGTGACCATCAATATTTTTTACGGTTACACGTTGCAAAAGATCAATATTGTTGCTGGATTTTAAGTGAAATTAACGTCTTTGCAGTCTGATAACGTGCTGACATGACAACAAATGCAAGTTTTTTTGCATTCATAATATCTTGAAAATGAAGCAAACTTAAGAAAAAAAAGAACATACAGAACGTTGTGTAACACATTGTTTAACAAAACTGCATGCAAAATTTGGAGCATTTTTGTCAAAGTTCACTTTTTAGTAAAATACCTTCAACGCCCTTTTTCCATCAACCCCTTCAATGAAATTGAAATCAAGCCTTTGAAAA
>CM042747.1:40449422-40490602 GCA_022496165.2 Catalaphyllia jardinei | reverse complement strand
CATGAGAGAGCTGCGTCTGAAGGGTAAGAGGATCCCTCTATATGTTGTAGACATAACTGTTTTACTTAAGCTAGTTTTGGCCTAATTTATAGCATGCCTTATTGTGTCAAACGTCAGTTGTCGTCGTTCGTGTCTTTGGATCTTTCGCTCGAGCTAGCAAAATCCGAAAGAACTATGGTTTTGCTTTGACGAAAGAAAAATGAATGCTTGAAAATCCATATATTCGGCTAAGCTTGCAATTTGTAAAACTAAGGCCGGAGTCAGAGTGTGTTTAACGTTGGAAGATTAGGTCGCAAAACGAACAAAGGTTTGACCAGCCTCTTTCATTAAAGCTAAGCGCAAATAATATTCAACTAACCCCCAATTATTTTTTCACCGAATCTTAAACCTCCTTGTTTTCCTGATCACCATTGCGAATACCTTATCGTTGTAGTCATTGTCCTTGATTTTCTATGAATTTTCAAATGTCGTTAAATTGGCCTTTTTTTTGGCGGGCTTTTCGGCTTTTCCATGCCCACGGGCGATAATTAAGGGAAAGCGAAGAATGGGACGAGTTAGCCCGTGACGTCATCCCGGAAATAACATTCTTTTTCTTCTGAGAAGAACATATGCAGACATGTAATAGTGTAATTCAAATTGCTGCAGAATGCAAGGGAGATGTGTTTGTTAGAGCTTATGAGAAAGTAATCCTCTTCAATCAATTACTCTATCTTTATGACATTCACCCAGACATGAGAAAAAGACAAAAAATTGTGAGCTGACCTGTGCTGTTTTCAAACTACAGTATTTTGCTTTTGCCAAGGTTCAAATTAAGAGTGAAAACATATAACTATTGCTTGCTTGCACTGTCACACCATCAAGAATGAAAATCTTAACCATTCAATAAATTATCTCAAGAATTTTTGATATGATAGAAGATTAATTATTGTTATTTGGAGTAGTATTTTACCTAAATTTATAGAGCTTTGTATGGAGACACCATATTGGTTCCCCTCGGAGAGAGACAGACATGGCGGCTGCAAAGGGACAGAAAACTCTGTCTTTGAGTTTTGCTATTTAAACAAAAAGTTGTTATTCTAGAGCTCTGACATATCATTTAGCAAAAGCTCATCTTTTCACCTTGGCAAGAGCCTTCTTTGGTGCTTAAAATTAAAAAAAAATATCCAAGTTGTCCTTATTCCAAATGCAGGACAACCTACATGGCTCTGGTTGCCCTGATGACTGCTTGGTTGCCCTTACAAATATTCAATAATTTGTTGCTATGTTATGGGCTCTGACAACATATGTAAACTGTTAATAACTGTTTTCACAGGTCGATTCTGACCTGTCATGCATTAACTCAAATACCCATCATAATGGCTGAATGTTACCTGAATGTTGTTTCTTTTATTTGATGTAAATAATGCAAAATGGTGTGAAATGGGGTCTTTGAAACATTGAGATGTTTACAATATGACATAGGTAAAGAACTTAATGCTTAGCAAAAGTACTTCCTTGAAACAATAAGTATAACACTTGCACATTCACATAAGAGAAATACAACAGCAATAGCAATGAAAAACCTACATGGGTAATACATTGTAGTTATATCAAATAGTGGCTGTCAAACATTCAGCAGGGAATGAAAGCAAAATACACTCCACTTTTTTTCGAAATATACGTTATTTGAGTACTCTAAATAATAGGCTAGTTCACAACCTTATTTTCGCAGAAGGTGGCTAACTACCCCCCAGCAACCCTGATTTATTAACAACATTTTCTTACATGTACCTGTAAATGTATATTTGACCACAGGTAGCCTAAGCTCAGTATGTGGGTCGTAATATCGACATACATTGTGTAAGAGTTCAACTATAATTAAATATATGCATTTTAAGAGATAGTATGAGAAATACTTCTGCAGGGCGACTGCAAATATGCATCTCTGCTAGACTAAGCTCAAACAAACAATTTAGTATTGGGCACTCCATTAATTGAGTGAGAATATTTTGCCGTTGAATAGACACTTTACTGCTTTCTGTCAAGTAGAACTGGCATCAAAGAGCAAACAATTTATGCCAAGTACAACTGATGTTTTTTGGCAGAAAATGAACATGGTTCATGCAAGCCACCTGCTGACACGTGCCGAAATACAGAAATTTAACTTGCTGAAAAATTATTGTAAACTGCATTTCATGGAAACTTAGATGAAGGTTCCAGTTTTCAAAGAATGAGTTTTTTACTGCTAGAATGAATGATTTGTGCCAAATTGAAACTTAGAATTTATTGTCGCACAAAAGGTTGTTGTTATTCATCATGGTGAAGTACATTTAGTAATCAAGTATTCTGGTTTGTCTCATGATGTGGTCACTTGTGATGTAGATCACGACGTTTCAACGGCATAGTGGTAGTCTTTATCAGGCGATGAGGTCAATTATTTACGGGCCACCTCTAAAGCAGAATGTTCTGCTGTGATTGGTGCATTTTGGTCCTCGCTGTTTCGGTGTTGTGATTCCCTTGATGGTCTGCTGTTGTACGGTTCTTCTGTAGAGTTTCTTGATTGTGGGCATCCATGCTTTCAGAATTTGTATTCCACTATCCCTGTTGATGTTGTTAGGGTGAAGTCTCATGTGAATGTCCTCTTTGACCCTGCATGTGTACCAATGTGGGTCACAATCAATAAACTTTACTTCATTCCAAAGCAACTGGGTTGTTTCCAGTGTTGTTAGTGTGTTCTGAAATGGAGGAGGTCTGGGTACAGGCAACCTGGATACCTCACTCATGTTCTTTGATTCTGTCTTGCATAGGTCTTCCAGTGTCACTGAAGATGTAGATTTTATTGCATTCACAGAGAATCCTGTACACCACGCCCTCTTGTTTAGCTGGCTGGACAGCATCTTTCAGTTGTACTAGATGTACTTAAATTTAATGTAGCCTTCAACTTGAAAACAGCGTGTGCCTTGTTTTTGTAGGCAGCAGTAAAGTTGTTAAGATAGGCCTTTGGCACAGGGTAAAACTGCATAGAGAGAAGAGGGTAACCATTAGAGACAATAACAGAAGACAGGTGCTTTTTCTCCTTGGAGATAACAGAGGGTTTTGTTACGAGATGTTTGGTGCGCTCGTAGAGGCACTTGATAATACTGAATTTTACTGATTGCGGGTGGTGGGAATCATAATTATGCTAAGTACTGATCACTGTGAGTAGGCTTCCTGGATACACCAGTGGTGAGGCAGCCTTCCTGTTCTCTTGAAACTGTGGTGTCAAGGAAAGCCAGTTTGTAGTTGGTCTATGTCTCCATGTTGAAGTAGATGGAAAGCTGCTGGTTGTTCAGATGGTAGGATGGAGTTATTACATGTTTGAAACTCTCCATGTAAAGGTTAGCTACAGTATAATACTGGAAACCAGGTTGTTCTCTATGGAAAATTCTTAGGAGCACTTTGGGCACTCCACCTTGTAAGCTAGGGTACCCAGAAGTCAAGCTCAGTCGCCCAAAGGAAAAAAATTATTTAATTCATTAATTCATTGTAATTATGTAATAACATTATTAATAGACCAGTTTCGATATATTATAATAATTCTGCCAAACAGAAAAGACTTCAGCATGATGCTATGGGGAATAAAAACCCCAAACTCTGTAGTTATTCCCCAGAGTCTCACACCAAGGTCTATTGTTTTAGGCTGAATTTTAATATATTGAAATTGGTCTATTAATATATGATAACCAATTGACCCTCATAAAAATGCATTGCATTGTTTCTAAAGCCTTTATCCCATTTACAGATGCCAAAGATAAAAGATTCACATGTAATTTTTTGTAATGCTGTCGTCAAAAGTCCACAAAGAAAGACAAAATTTACCCATTTTCTGAGTTAAAATGGTTGATATTTGTAGAAGAATTAAGTCCTTTTTCCCTCTTTGCCTCTGATAATTTCGTTTGCATTCTCCTTCAGTTAGGGACTTGTCATGCACATGATATATACCACAAGAACTGAGAAGACTTTTTGTTGACGCTATATGACGTATACATGGAAACTGCTGTCTATATCACTGTAAGTCAGTGGTAAACATATACATCAAACCAAGCCATTGAAAGACTGATGTTTTGACTTCACAGATGGATTTAAACATTCTGAATTGAGCCATTTTGCCTTGTAAACGTCAATGCAACACAAGAAATCAAAAAAAGAAACACAAATTTATTATTGTGAGAAGCTGGTGGCCTAAGGGGACCAGGCGCAATTTTTCGCAACTTGACCTGTTATACTGGAAGTACAGTGTATGTGGATCTTAATACGAAATTCAGGAGGTCAGCAATCTGAGCAGGTGTTAGCATCGTGCAGTCCACAAGGCTGGGGTCATCCTCTAGTTTCTGTAGTGCAGTTTGTGCAACGGCCTCAGTAGGAACTTTGGTAAACACAGACTCTACATCAAAAGACACCATGATTTTGTTGTCTAGGATAGTCTCACTGCTGATGTTGGTTACAAAGTGAGCTGAATATAATAATATAGATTTAGGCCAGTCTAAAAGCGTAGCTCCTTGGCCAGGTTGTTAAGAACCCGATTAGGTTAACCCAGTAAAAGGTACAATTTTGATTTGAGTTCTGTACCTTTGCAGTGAGGTTTTGTGTTTTGAGTTTTATAAACACAAAACAAAGCAGGAAAAGACATTTGTATAAAGAAAACGTTATAATTTGGAAAAAATTTAATCCTAGGCTAGCGTTAGCCGGCTTCCGAACAATTCTGAACTGTTTTCAACAAGTTAACCTGACATGCGCCAGCAATCCAATCGAAAACCAGCATTTGGTCAGTGGTCAACTTCAAAAAAACCACGTGACCTAGATGAGTTGTAGACTTGAGCCTGAGATATAATAACATGAACTGGTCAGCAGATACCTTGTTTTGACAGGTGTCAATTGCTCATAACATGGATGTCCAATATCAAAGAGGTGCACTGTAAACCAAGGCTGCATGTCTCTAAGGGTAGCCATGTTGCACGACTCCAACGCCACTGCCGTCATCGTCGTCGTCGTGCGTATGAACCCACAAGCAATACCGCTGCTCATGATAACCATGAGAAAATCAATATATGGGTTTCTTTTTCCTATATGGTTATGGGGCTCTGCTTGGCAGCCCCTCGGGCTGCCGAAGCTCTGCTATTAGTCACCATGGAATCCAAGCTACCTGTTAACAACTGCCTCGCAAAGTGGAGGTTGGGTGCCTGAGACATCCAGGAGCTTCCACTATTGGCAGCCAGCTCCTAGATGGAGACCACTCCCATGGCTGGCAAATCCAAGCAACCCAGCCATGAGCCCCACGCGGAAGGAGAAAAAAACAGGCACCCATCACACTCTGATAAAACAGTGGAACGAAAGGGAGGGGGAGGGGAGGGGAGACAGCCTCCAAGGAGTCCCCACGCTCAGGAAAAATGCTGACTAAAACGCCAACAAACCGCTACAAGCCTTAAGGAGCAAGGCTACGAGGAATCCTGGTGCATGCGCATATCCAAACAAACCGCTGACTGTGCTGGTAAAACTTGTGCTCCAATAGACCTTAGCACAAAGCTCTGGGGAGTGAACCCCACAAACCCTGTAGTTGTTCCCCAGAGTCTTCAATATATCGAAATTGGTCTTTTTGATTTTAACAGCCAAAGATTTCTTCTAGACTGTGGCTCATTAACTACCATTAGTGTTGAGCCATGTGCCTGGCACTTAACAAAACCCCTGATTTAAAACCACAGTAATAAAAGTCCCTTTGACATTACTCAATTGAGATTATTGTTTGTTTCTTCCAGGTTTTTATGTTGATCAACGTCTGAGAAAGGCCATAGACACAAAAATAGAGTGCTAAGAGAACAGTCTGCCAACACACAACATTTCCACTGGCTAGACAGAATGTCATTATCATTCCTTACTGGTGTCAACCAGGAAGAATTGAGGGAAAAGTTTCAGCTGGAGCCTTTGTATCAGTACAACAGAAATGTGAAGGATAACAAAGTCTTTATGTCTCCCACAATACTCCTCGGAGAATCTGAGTTGAGACATGGTGGGCATCTGGAATTGGATGCCAAGAAAGTTTTAAGTCTTGTAACAAAGGACATTTTAGAGTCCAGAGATTATACACTTTTCCAGATCCCAGAAATAACATGTCTACACATGGGATATGGACAAAAGTCGGCCAACAAGGAGGGCAAGATGGCACTGAGTAAAACTGAAGCAAAGAATTGGTTCAATGTGCTTAATTTGTCTACTCTGCGAAGCCTACATGAAAGTGTTCTGGCAAATATTGATGATCCTCCTATAGGGAGAGACCCTAAAGCAGAGGAAGTGACAGAAGCTACAGAGACTGATTCTCAACCAAGGAGAACAAGTCAAATCTATGATGATACAGTTAGTCCTTTTTATAGTGGTCTTCTTATTCCTGAGAAAGGATCACACATTTTATGTCTGTCCATTTTGATCCTAAACTCTGAGATTAGAAGCCAAAAGCAGAAGAAAAAGTCAAATCATTTTGAAAGTTCTGAGAATGAGGAGTGTGTTCCAGAGGCCTCTGCTGACGACAGTGAATATGATGATAGTGAACTCAAATGGAACATTGGTGCAAATAAGATTTCTGATTTTCTTTCATTTTGGACCCTGCCATTCCTCATGAATTATACCCAACGGAAAATTCAGGAAATTGAAAAGCACCATGTGGCCAACAAGAGGGACCCAAAGTCTCACATTAAGACTGTGAAGAAATCAGCCTGGGATATTATCACAGATGCTACCCAGTCAAAACCAGAATTTCGACCAAAACTAAAGGAAAAGCTGGAGCAGTACTATACCACGGAAAAAATCCGCGAAGAGTACACCCTCTTAAAGGGTAATGATGGATTTCCTATAGTACTGGTACCTCTGGAGTGTGTGTTTGATACAGGAAATCCTCATCCCTTGCGTTTGGAGGACCTTGGTCGAAAATGGGAGTGGGAAGGAAGACTCCTGTCTAACAAGGAATTTTTGATAAATGCATTTGTTAAGCAGAAGGAAGTTCAAATGGACTACTTTAACTGTATGAAGGATGCTGAATTGCGACAAGGAGTTGACTATGCCTTCATTTTTCCTGGCCACATTGAATTTGATTTTTTTTTTAAAGAAGTGATGAAAGCTGATCCTAATGTGTTGACTACATTAAAGCATGTGGAGAGTCAGGGAAGAGGACAGATAAGCCCTCGGCATTCAGTGGTGAAATGCAGTGGACAGAATTTGGTTGTATGCTTCTCATATTTTCAAGGTAAATTGTGTTACATGCTATTATTATCAGTCTCTACTGCGCCTTTCAGTAACATGTGGACTCTAAAATTCAAAGCTCAACTGACAAATGCATTTCTCGCTCCTGCCAATTAAATTTTCGGCCAAGTGCACGGTAATCAAATCGTTGAGCACAGTTCGGATGACAAAACAGTGCTTGGCAGTAGTCAGAAGGCGGGAGGAGCTACCAAACATTTGATTGAGGGTAGCAAAAAAAAATTTGTTGGTTGAGCTTTGAATTTTAGAGTCCGCATGTTATTGAAAGTCGCAGAAAATTGTAATAATTCAGCAAGTTTAAATTTTGGTCAAGTTTGTTTAAAATGGTATTATGATCAACTTTTTACCTCTTGATTTTTTTGGTGTATCACATTGCCCCTATGCAGGGCGCGACGAAAGTGCTGTCCGATAGCCAGGGGCTAGTGGAATGACTTGTCGGGTTAGCGTTTTCTTATTGCAGCTTGCCCGATGGGCAAGCACCACCGTTCTTCTGTTCTGATGGTGATAAATTGAGCTTTTATGCCAAAAGCTCCTGAGGGAAAAGGGCAACGTTATGAGGCCAAATTATCGTAGCATGACAACGTCTTGCGTCGCATTTTAGTTGCCTCTGTAACTAACGTCAAGAGTCACGGTTCAGTGGATTTTCTCAGAATTTTAGGTGCATTTTGTTGGGAAAATCCAAATCCGGATTCTTGATTCTATTTTGAGGCTGCCAACTCATTATTAAAACAAAAAAAGGCCCACTTCGTGTAAAATTAAAAACCAAGAAAAAACTCACTTGAAGAAAAGCTAGCAGACCTGGCGCCGTTATCAAGTTGCGTGTTTGTTTTCATTTTTTATCGGATGCTAACGGAGCCAGGTCTGGAATAGTTTGTTAGCTTGACGGGCTTTGAAGAGAGTTTACTCCATGGAATGTCGACAGACTTCAGATTACAGTGGTAGTTTAATTGACCAATCGCAACGTTCATGACATTCACAAAAATAACTGTGTTGTGATTTCTATAAATTTATAGTATTTTTCACCGTCAACGGGGTAAAATGTAAAGATTGAAGGAACAAGCCCATTCGAGTTCAGATGTTATTTTTCCTTTATTATTTCGCCCATGTTTGAATGAAATTTTACTCTGAAGCAGTCATTTTTGCAATTTATTAAAAAAATCTGATCTTACAAAGCGAAACAAGTGTCATACAGGTGCGTTAACTGCATTGATTATAGGCAAATTGCACTCGGGACGACGGCAGCGTTTCACAACTTCATGACATTTGACAGCAGCGTGGGTCGTAGAAGGAAGAAAAAATTAATTACAATGCTACTGTGTTAACTTGCTGTTGAATGTGATTTTCCATAAAGCAAGATGTGGACGGACGTTAATAAGTTGTGAAATTTTATTGTAACACTAATAATTGAAGCCGCAAAGAGAGTGGCCGACCGCCAGCCCACATTGTTTTTCTTTCACTTAAATAAAGTTACTTTTTCTCACCTACTTGCAAACTGATTTTTCTTATTGCATGTGCACGTGTCGATGCATGGGAAAGTCTCCTTGCAAGCTCCCTCAATAGTAGCCTGTATGTTGTTTGGAGCATGTTCAGTGCAGATGAAGATGGATTGTGAGTTTCAAAAATAAAACTGGTTGTTGTTTAATTTGAGGCTGAAGTTAAAATCGCATTCGAGAAACAAAGTATACGAAGAATTAGTTAATATCGATGCTTTGCATCATTACTTGTATTTTGCATAATTAAATAAATCTAATTATTCTTTATAAACAATTTAATTTCGGGCTAGCTCCTCAGACCTTCAGACTAGTAATCTCAAGTAACAGCTTGCCCGAAGCTTGCCCAACTCACTCTTTTCCAGTCTCCACTCACTTGATTTCAAAATTTTAGTGATTTTCAGGCCCAAAACCATTAAACAACACCACAAACTTAAGCTAACATATTTATATGCTTGCTGGATCATGCATATGACGTGGTATCATTAGGAAATATCAAAATAGAATGCCAAAGGTTGCCAGAAAAGCCTTTAATATAGGGGAGGTCTAGAACCCAGTATGTTGCCATGGTAATAAAACTGTTAAGCTCGTATTGTGGAGCACATTATTTTAGTGGAATCCTACTGCAACGAATCAAACATTTCTGATACAAATTGGCTGAGATATCCTTCATCATATTCAGGACATGGACAATCAATGAGAATCTATAAGAATCAATGACAATTGATATCAATAAATCGATTGACATTGATAGTCGATAAACAATTGATCACCAAGTTTTTTGTGATTATTGATTGTCATCGATTATTAATATTAATCAATAATCGATGGGAATTGATCAATTAAGTACATTGATTAACATCAATTACCAATATCAATCGATAGTCAATGGAAATTGATCAATTAGCATGATAGATTGTTATCAATGTGCAATATCAAACGATATTCAGTAAAACATTTCAAGTGACAATTTCATCGAGTACTACATGTAATAAAGTTACACATTTTGATATCATTGCTTTTTGCCAACGAGCCAGCCGAGCGAAGACGCGAGGCTGGCGAGG
This sequence comes from Catalaphyllia jardinei, assembly GCA_022496165.2. Lineage (NCBI taxonomy): Eukaryota > Metazoa > Cnidaria > Anthozoa > Scleractinia > Caryophylliidae > Catalaphyllia > Catalaphyllia jardinei. The sequence continues at coordinate 40,480,785 of CM042747.1, read as the reverse complement.
TGGCAGCATTATAAAGCCGTGTGCGTATGTGCGTGAGTTGATTTTGGTACAGGGAGAGTTACAGGGAGATGAAATCTCGAATGGAAATGTACGTAAGGTAAGATAAGGTAATGTAAGAGTGACGTCATCGGTGATTGTTTTCGAGGAAAAGGTGAGTGGAAATATTAATATTCACTCGTGTGCTTGAGCGCTCTCTTCTTGTGTGTACCTCGATTTAGTGTTTTTGGGAGCCAGAGTGTCACAAATCTAACAACTAGGAGGCCGGAAAATCGCCCAGTGAGGCAGTTATCGAGATCAGGTCTAAAACGGCGAGTGGTAGTGCCATGGCTAGCTTGCCAAAACAATCAATTGCCTCGACAAGATCGGTCAGCTTGCCATTTAAGAAACAAAAAACAAAACCACTTGAACATAATCACTATAAACTCAATCAGAGGGCGTACAAAGCCTCTTTTTATCGAGCTAGTGTGCTCAAATACAAATTTGATAGTCACAGCGAGCGTACCAAAACAACAGTCTTGCCAAAACAACAGTCACTGAATTGCCTTGACAAAATCGGCCAGCGTGTGATAACTAAGGAAAAAACCAATTGAATATATTCAAATATATTTACTCTAAACATAATCAGAGGGAATATAAAACCTCTTTCCAATCGAGTTTGCTCGCAATCACAAATTTGATCCGGCGACGAACGAGTCACGAGTCACACAACATGTCGCTGTAGTTTGTGCCGTCTTTTGTGCTCAGTATCCATTAACGTTCACAAAAGTGAAAAACAGTCTAAGCTCTGTTTGCCAGGAAGCCACTATCTGTCAAGCCTCAGGGAAATTAGCAAATCAATTTGAATAGTCTTCTTATTGCAAAGTTTCGGGGGGCTCGCTTGAAAATTATCCGATCAGAAGTGCTCAGGTCCAAAGTCCACTTGCTGAAGTAAGTAATAGCTCACGAAAATTTATAAATGCTTCTTGTATTGTGTATGTTGTTAGTGGTGTGACTAATTTCGATTTTTCACGTGGATATCAAAATAACAGTTGGAAAACCAAAGAAAAACCAAAAACAATATGTGAGTTTGCACTGCTTTTTTAAACAATATTTCATTTTAAAAAATTGTCTGTACTCTGTTTATTTATTAATTTTCTCTCGGCGCACAACAGTGCCAGTTTACTCGTTGGCACTCTACCGGCAGGTATTCCTAGTTGTATAGGTAATCATAGGGTTTCGAGTTCAATTTGAAATTAATTTGCAGAAGTGAGTTTTTCAAAAAGCTGAAATTGCATGAGCCGCTTCGGCGAGTGCAATTTCGCTTTTTGAAAAACTCACAGGTGCAAATTAATTCCAAATTGAACGAGAAAAACCGTATGATTGCTTATTAATAAATAATTATAAACATGAAAATTTTGCGTGAAGGATGTTTTGAACTTTACGGACTCTGAACTCTCTTCTCAGTTTTGTGCGCACGCTTAACCTCAGGTGATTTAATAATCACGCAACCAGGAAAAAATTGCGCCATAATTGCGCCATCCAGGGCGCGCGGTTGATTTGAAAAGAAAAGATTTGATTGGCTATCTGTGAACTTCTTTGTTCATTGACCAATCAGAATGCTTGCTTTATTACTTTTTTTGCATTCAATTACCTTTTTTCTGCACTGTTCTCAGCCAATCAGAATCGAGTAATTTTTTCATGTATATTATTAATACGAGTAAAAACTAGTGAGTAGCAATGCGCATAAACTTGTTTATTCGCCCACACATTCTGTGCCAGTTAAAATTCATAGAAACATACTATGAATTTGTGTGCAAGGAAAACATCCTTGACTGTTGTGCTTCAACGAAACAGCCGACAAATTAGGCAAGGTGTGAAGAAGAAAGAAGAGATAGAAGGAGAAATAACAATACATGTCAGTGCTCCAAGCTGCGACCATTTTGGTCGCCATGGCGAGTGGAAAAACTATTTAGCAACCAAAATTCTGGCAAAAGTCGCCAATTCGCAACCAACAGATTAAAAGAGAAACTTACTTGAAAAATTATCAGTAATTGGACGAATTTAACCCATTGACGCCTGAATGAAACTGCCCGCGACCCACCCCTTATTCCCTGGCATTTTTTAGAATATTTCAGAGTGAGCAAAAGCACAAAAAAAAACATATGCGCAGTAACCACAGACACAAGATCAGGTTTCAAAATGTTGTTCATTTAGAGTCAAATGAATGAAGGGCCAAAATATTCAAAAATATTTATAAAAAGACCTCAACTTGATATGTAAAACTAATAAGAAAGCAAGAAATTATGATATTTCTTTACCGCGTGACAAAATGTCCAGCAGAAGCCAAGAAAATTGAATATGCAAAAATGATTTAATTATTGACTTCAGACGACAAAATGAAACCAAATACAACAGAATTTCCTTTCTTGTACTATTTGGGCTGACATTTGAGAAAACAACGGAAAAAAAAGCGCAGAACTCATCAAAAAATCAATCTGAAAACAAGAAATCGAATAATTTTTTCGCCGTGCGAAGAAATTCCATTACGGCCGAAGGGGAATGAAAATTGTAAATCAAAAAATTGAAGAAATCAAGCCAGTCATTTTGAGATCAGTCGTAATTCAACTGCGTTAAATTAGTGCCCATTTAATTCTTTCCTCATTTGTTTTGTAGTAGCTGAATAAGAGTTCAAAACATAATTATTTGAACAAAGCGATTAAAGTAAATAAACAAACTGCCTCATGGTCGCCATAAATTAAATATGCAGAAATCCAGCGTGGAAGTTGCTGTTCGCATTTAACCCTAGATGTGCCAGCTTTTTAGAGGGGGGTGGCCTGCAAATGCCAGAGCAAATTATTTTCTCACACTTCACGCTACTCTGAAAACAAACATGAAATAAATGTTGAATTCTACCTTTATTTTTCCATCCTAGCCATCCAAAACAGACATACTCTTGAAAAGGGAAGGTTAATCTTGTTCCATAATCCAAAATAAACGATGGGAAGCAAAATATTTAGTGTCCATTTAGATTTAATCGCCGCGCTCATGATCCATTGATGTGTTGAAGTTACTCAAGAACGCGGCATGATAAACAGTAGATTTTGTCCTTTATCAACATGCCAAAGGAAATGAATGAATTATCAATAGATGTTAAGGTCCTGATGATTCCATTTCAAAGATTTGTTTGTCTTGTTTTGTCCTGAGGGCACGTAACATTCCGGGGAAAGAACTACATAACAAAATGGCCGCCATATTTTGGTCTTCTTTGCAAATGGAGACGCCCAACTTGGGCGACTGTCGGTTTCATGATGTCAAACACGAAGGCTAGGCGAAGACAACAAACAGTTCAATAGTACAGCAGTTTCTATTGGCTCAATATGTTAGCAATGCCTTAGCAACCAATCAAACTGCTCATTACATAATTGGGCTGATTTAATCGGCCTTGGCACATCTAGGAGTGTACTCAAAAGGCCAATATATGATCGGCCCCTGGCGCATCTAGGGTTAAAACCTAAAATTCGCAGATACATCGGACCAAATCAAAGAAATGCGAAAGGAAGTTCAATAACAATAAATTTTCATTCAAGCTGAGGCGATTTTGAGAAGAAAAAAACCGTCTTTCTAGGACCCCTAAAGTCCTCTAAAAATATGCTCAGAAAGTCCATTCTGATTGATTTATTTGTCCTCAAGAACAATAAAACAATAAGAGAACCAAAGAGTCTTCAGCGAGGGTAGGAAAGTCAATTGTCCCCACACACATTTTTTCTGGAGGTTACGGGCGGCACAGGGAAATGGAGGTTTTTCGCATAGGCAGTTACAAGTGGTACAGGTGTCAATAGGTTAATCAATAGTGCAAGCGGTAGCATCACCTGTCTTTTTCTTTTCCCCTCTTGTCATTCAGAAACTTGACATGAATGCGTAAACTTACAGTAGTAAAGTAAAGTGCTGTTCGGTGCGTTAGCCATTCATGGAATTTTTTTATGGCGACCATTTTACAATATTAAAGGTTGCCAAATGCTTGGAGCACTGTGTTGCAGGTCAGCTGAATCATTGCACTAAACTCGAAACTAAATCGATCAAGTTTGTACTACTGGAAACAAAATATGTTAATTGTCTTAATTATTTGTGCTGTTTTTCGCAGAGCTACATTGATGAACAATTCTCAAGCTTTGCTGCCAAGGTTGAAAAAAATAAACTGCATACACTCACGTGATATCTGAAGATACAGAGACCTGAATTTAGTGCCAATCAGCGGCAATCGATGAAGTTCACAAGTTAAGTGTGCACCAGTTAGGGAGAAGCAGATAAGTTGATGACTTGATCTTTGACACCAGGAAGGCTTTAATTGCCATCTGCCATTTTTAGGAGGCCTTGGGGACGAAATTAGTAAAACAATTCCAACCCCGTCTTCTCAGTGCAATAATATACCCCGTTGCTCATGCACTCAAATTACCCACTTTCCCGTCATTGCCTTTCCGTATCATAATGTCTACGCAAAACGTTCAGGTAGAGGCTTTACTGAATATAAGGTGCATCAGCTTTGCCATTTTGAGGTGAACGTTGATGATTGAGCAGTGTTCACTGGAAACAAGAAAAGGGGAGAACGCCAAAATGTGTTTAAAGTTGTGAAGAGAGTATTGTTCTCCTGTTGAGAGTAAAATGAGATGTGTTTACAATAATATTACTGCATACAAAGTTGTGTATTTTTATAGGTCAATTCGGTTTCCGTCTATCTACAACCAATTGATACCAATCGATAGCAATTTATCTATTGATTGGTATTGATCATCGATTTTCAATATCAGTTGATTGATTGATATTGATTGGTATAATAAATATAGAACTTATATTGCACATATACAATACAAATATTTTCATATGCACACAACAGATGATAAGATTATATTGATTATATTGATTGGATACCCCGGGTATAAAGTGGCTACCAAGGTGCCCTTCAGACAAGAACAGTCTCTAAGCCCGACAGCGCAATTCCCTTTGCAGAAAATTGTTTCTTCTTCACTTCCTCTTTGCATGATTTCTTTTTACAGTTACCTTCCTTCCTTCTCAAACCCCCCACCATCACTTAACTTATGGCAACTCCCTTAGTCCTTCATGTTAATCCCGGCTGTTGTGCCTGCTTCTGGTGATCACACATGCTGTTAAATCATCACTCTACGGCCCAGGTTTACAGGCATTTTGTTAAGTCCACCGCCCCCCGGCCCAGGTTTACAGGCATTTTGTTAAGTCCACCGCCCCCCGGCCCAGGTTTACAGGCATTTTGTTAAGTCCACGCTGTTAAAAGTACATTAATGCTGGCTTTGGCCACATTAAACCCCAGCTACATGTATACATGTTCCGGGGTTTGTGGGTGGTGTTTCAATTGACTGATGCATAACCTAAACAAGGGCAAAACACTGGTTTAAAAGTCTGAAAGCCCGAAACTCCCGTGATGCATATTAATTCAGCCACATACACACGCATTGCATTCTTTAACTTGTGAGTCTTTGACGTCATTTTCTCCTCGACCCAGTTCTCTCAAGATTTTTCCTGTGATAGCCATTTATGCAACACATCTTGCATATTTTTTGATGCTCAATTTTAGATGTGGATATCTAGACAACCAATCAGAATATTGAAAAAGCCTGACACTTTTTATAATTGAGCACAGTCTGCATATAATTGAGCACAGTCTACAAGTGTTTATAGTTAAAAATATTGAAGGTGAGACAACGGAGGCAAACGATCTTAGTCATATTTTGTAGAAGTGGGTCTGTTGCATAAATAATTCCAAATTTTACTAACATTTTCACAAAGTTTAACCCTTTAAGAGGCATTTGAATCCGCCACACAGATGCACGAAGAGCTAATAAGAATGGAATTCAATGATGCATTTTCCCAAAAATTTACACTTCTAGTCGATAGATTTTCTTCATTGTTTCCCTAAACGTAGAAAATCAGTAGAGAAAATGATCCGTCGGAAGAAAAATTGGGGTCACCGAACGTCCAAGATCGTTAAATCCAGGCAAAGCTCTAGCAATGGCCATCTGCCTGCGCTCCAAGCTGGTGACCAAAATTCTGGCAAAAGTTGGGTGATGGCGACCATTTTACAGTTAAAGGTCGCCAAAAGGCGACCATTTCAAAAAGTGAGCTCTGTCTGCCCTATCATTTGTTTATTTTATGACTTAGTGCGCACGCTCGTGGATGGCGTGGCATGTGAATTTGCGTGTGCAGTAAGGATGCGCAGAAACAATTAGTGCGAATCTCCTTAATGATCTAATGACCTTGGAAAGATTGAGAACGATAAATTCAGATGTCTGCTAAATGCTAATTTAATGTTGTTTTGGAACTAGTTATGGCTAGCAGTTAAGGCTTCAGTTTTTTGTTGTTTCTGTACCAAATTTACATGTTACAAAATTTAATAGCAGATTTCTATTTTTGTCAGTATTCCTCGTCCCCTGTCATTGTTTTTAAGATATTCCCCTGATTTAGATCACACTGATTTGGATCATGCACGCCTAAGTGATTCAAATGCTGCCCCTGCTGGTCATTCAGAGGTGTCAGCCCATCACAATGTGTTGTTTTGTGTAAATAGTTTTTCCATGTTAAAAATACCAAACACCTTCTTCACTAGTGTTTAAATACCAGGCTGTGGTCCAAGGAAAAAATTATGATAAAGCCGGAAGGTTCCTAATCATGAAATCCTGGGTGCCTAACACTTAAGCTTCTATGCAAAAAGTATGTTTGACAGTAACTGTCACCAATCATCCTATTTGGTAACTGATTACTCTGTCTTAATGCTGATTATTCCATTCTCCATTGTTTTGTTTTTAGGGGCAGATAAAGGTTCAGTTGCTGCTCTGTTTAGAGCTGTTGGAGCGCACTACTTTAATCACTTTACAGCCGTTCTTCTGCATGGCTCCACCTTAAGTAAGCATGATTCTGATTGTCAGCTGGGAAACCTCTATCCTGTACGAGTAGCGGAGCAATTTTCTTTTAAACAAGGAAAACTAAAGAGGAGTAAGACTGATAAGATCAGTTTCCGCAAGGGTATGTACAGATTTGTAGAACATGATTTCCCAAAGTCACATCGCTGGTGGATGGATAAGATCTTTGCAGATCCTGATGTTAGAATTGCTATGGAGCAATTTGACATTAATCCTGTCTTTGACCCTAGCAAACATCTTAAGGTTGTTTTTTCAAAAATGGCACAGAAGAAGGACTTAAAGAAAGTTTGTCTTGCTTCTAATGGGAAAAGATTGGTAAAGCGTCAAATCGGAGCTGCCAATTTTAATGGCCATCTCCTGTCAATGATTCAGCAGTGTGGGCGTAAAGACAACATTGGAGTTACCCTTGCCATAAGCAACACCATAGGAAGTGATGACCCACCTCGTGTGCTTGAGATGGCCCTCACAAGAATTATTTGCTATTTTGTTCTGGCTATCATTAAAGCTCAACCTCAGTTGGGTAAGCTATAAGCAGCATATTCATTTATGGGAAGTGTTTACCAGTTGTCTGACTTGTTGATGTGAGGCTATTACAATATTTAAAATGAATGTTGTGCCGCGTAGCACTATGAACACAAATGATGTAACAGAGAATTAACTCTGAAATGTAAATTTTAGTGCTAATTTAACCCATGAATAACCCACTGGGCGTTAGCCCTAGTAAAGGGAATCAGGGAACCACACGAGGTAAAGAAAAAATCTTTTGACCTCGGTGGGAATCGAACCCACGACCTCCGGAATAGATCTACCGTATTCTGGGTTATTCATGGGTTAAATTAGCACTAAAATTTACACTTCAGAGTTAATTCTCTGTTACATCATTTGTATTACAATATTTACATTGATATAACAAGACCCTATGTAGCAAAGTCACCAATTAATGAACAGCATTCTTCAGCTGATTTAGTTATAGTAAAAAGAATTCAATCTAACCTTTCTAATGATATTATAATATCTCATAATAATCAAGTTGTCATCAACCAACTGTGTGGAGAATGCAAACCTTTGACTTTAATATTTTACACCACAGTACTGTTATTGAAATTTTTCTGTCAGTGGCTTGTAATGTACCCTCAAAGGGCACTATTAGTGTTCTGCTGAGTGATACAAAACTAGCTGCAATTTTCATTTGTTGTGTTTCCATATTTTGGATTTTCAAATTAAAAAAAAGTAGCAGTAGGAAATTGTGCAGTAGCTAGAGCACTATCGCACTGCAATTATGGTGGCCTTGTAGGGCAACCTCGTTCCTAGGGCCTTTTCCCTGGCTTGGGGGCGGGATGGGAAAAGGCCCAGGCATCGGCTGGTCACGTGCCTGTCTTACACCCTGAAATCCTGGGTGTAATAAATTAGCGAGGTTTGCATAATCAAAAGTGCCAAATCAAGATCGCAGAGAAACTGTCTGTGCTTTTCAAATCATTGAAACTTTCCGTCATTTTGTTTAAAGCCACTTCAAGTGAAATGTTTTGAATATTTACCGAAAGATAAAGATATTGTTGCCATTCTACTGACTTGCTTTGGCAAATCTCTGCTGTTTCAGCTTCTACCGGATTGCTTGCCTGTCAAGGCGGACAATAATATTCTGTGATCACAGGGTCAATAATGTGTGTGATCAGGGTGCCTTGAAGTTTATTCTGGTGCATTTTATTAAGGCTGTGCTCTAGCAGTGCCCGGTTGTCACTTAGAAAGGAAGACAGTCCCACAATAATTTGTCTCTCCTTTTTTGATTTCTTTGGTTGTATTGGTTAGAAGTTTACAAGGCAAAATGGCTCAATTCGGAATGTTTAAATCCATCTGTGAAGTCAAAACATCAGTCGTTCAATGGCTTGGTTCAATGCATATGTTTTAACCCCGGCCTACAGTGATACAAACAGCAGTTTCCTTGTATACTGTGAACACTGATGTATAAGCTGCACTCGCAGATAAGCCGCACTCCGAGTTTGGGAACTCAAATTTTGGAAAAACTGTTTGGAATGAATTAAAATAAATCAAAAAGGGAGTCTTGAGATAGGTACTGGGAACAAGTATATTTCTGAACTCAATAAATTGACCTCGCTCCCAACATGTGGCTTCATAGCTCAGTTGGTAGAACATTGCACCGGTATCGTGGAGGTCATGGGTTGAAATCCTGTTGAAGCCCTGATTTTTTTCAGGCCTCTTCTTTCCAGTTGCTTAAATTGGAAAATTTACTGCGATGATCACTCTTCACTTTCATCTACAACTGCAGTTCAAATGTGAATTATTTCATATATACTTTACATCACTGCACGGGAAAATATGAACTCAATAAATTGACCTCGCTCCCAATGTGTGGCTTCATAGCTCAGTTGGTAGAACAATGCACCGGTATCGCAGAGGTCATGGGTTCAAATCCCGTTGAAGCCCTAATTTTTTTCAGGCCTCTTCTTTCCAATTGCTTAAATTGGAAAATTTACTGCAATGATCACTCTTCACTATTATCTACAACGCAGTTCAAATAAGAATTATTTCATATATACTTCGTTAAAACAGTTAATATGAACAAGAACAGCTCTTGTAGGAGCTACCAAACTTGCAAAAAATTGTAAAATTTTTTGTGAAAAATGTTACTTTATGCAAATTTACAACATTGTCTTCAGATGTTCTCACAGACAAGCCACATCCCCAATTTGATACAAAAATTTTGAGCAAAAAGGTGTGGCTTATACACCAGTGTTTACGGTATTTCGAGTAACATTAACAAAAAGTCATCTTAAAGTTCTTGTGGTTTTTATGTGCATGAAAAGTCCTTAACTGAAGGATGATGTGAACTAAATATGACTGAGAAGCATAGGGGGAATGGACTTCATTTTTTATACATATATCAACCATTTTAACTCAAAAGACTTGTAAATTTTGTCTTTCTTTGTAGACTTTTGACAAAAATATTACAAAAAATTACATGTGAAACTTTGTATTTGGCATCTGTAAAAAGAATAAAATTGCCTAGTAGAAACAATGCAAGACACTTTTATTTGAGAGTCAATCAGTTATCATATATCAACAGATAATGTTACTAGATATAATAGTTTTTGGACTCTTTTTTCGTTTGGGCTATCGAACTTGTCTTCTGCCCACCCTAGTCTACAAGGTTGGGTGCCCAAAGGGCGCCCTAGAATTTTTCTTAGAGCACAGTCTTGGCCACGATACACTTACTAACAAGGGTTAGTAAAATTAGTTGTTTTCAAAGTTTTTCAAAATAGCATAGAATGCTTTTACATTACTCATTACATGGCAGTATCATTTGACTTCTTTTATTTCTAAATGTGGTGACTTCCATTGAAATTTGTCTTTTTGCAGACATGAAAATATCACCTCAAAGTTGAGTGGTTTTGCTTTGCTCAACATTCTTGTCTCCAGAGGCCATGCTCCATTCAGCCAGCACCAAGAATGGCAACCTCTGGACTGGTCCAACACCGGCTGCAATTCACAGACAGACTTACCTGAATGGTTCACGAGCATTCAATCAATTCACAATAGCTTGTGAACTTGACATGATAAATGTAATATCTGCTGTAGATATTGCATTTATCATGTCAAGTTCAACGTCTGCCTGGTTACCAAGCCCCTTGGAGTGTTCTCCTCAGAAACAAAATCGCTGAACACCTAATGGATGCTTAATGATTGCCTATTGTTTAAAAAATGTGTAATAAAACAATAATTATTGAATTTGGTTTTCGCATGTTATAAATTATCAAAACCTTGTGTCTGTGTTATCGGCCTCAGCCTTCAGCTTCAGCAGATAACACAGACCTCGGGTTTTGATAATAATTATGAATTATTCATGATATCATGCTCAACCTCATCCTGAGAATAAGAAACCAACAGTTTGTGCATGCTCAGAGAATCAGGTGCAGCCAAACCAAAAGGAGCGTGGCCTCTGGGGATGAGAATGTTTACTCTGAACTGATAATCATAGCACAATGATCAGAGTAAAACATGTCTGTCTGTTGGATTTTAGTAGCTGTAATCTATGTGACTGTGTAATCTGCATGTGTGGTGTCTTTGAAAAAGGATGTCGGCTCCAGTGTTCTTGTGGTAAAAATTAATGTCACTGCATTTCCTTGTCTGATTGTGCCTACTTAGTCTTCCCTTCTGAACCTGACAAGGAAGACAGAGAACAGATTGACAGTGATTCATCACAGTCATCATCTACATCAGATTCAGATGAGGAGAATTGCAAACCTGCTGCAAAATACACAGACAGAAAGCCATTATCAGGGGACAAAGTACCACTCAAAAGAGGTTGGTATCTTTCTTAATTGATAGATTTAACATCTTAGCAGGGCTCGAAATTAACTCTTGTGTTCTGGAGCCAGCTGGCAACTAATGGGAAAATTTGATTGCCAGATCATAAATTTTGGTTGCCAACTTATTTTATATATAACTCACACAGGAACATGATTTTGTATATTGTTCCTTTCATGCGAGAAACAAACAGCATGAGTAAGACTTATAAAGCTACTGCTATCATAGTTCTCAGGTGACATGTCTCTAGTCTGAAGGTGATGGTTTTCTTCAAAGTTATTTTGAATGGAGCAAAGCAGAAAACATTTTCAGTGTGTGGTTTTCATGGTGAGACAAGCCCAAGTCCTTTCATATTTTCCCTTTGGTACTTCTTAAAAACACAGTTCTTTATTAAAGGGTGATCATCGCAGTAAATTTTCCAATTTAAGCAATTGGAAAATTGCTTAAGAAACTTAGTTATTGAACAAAACACAAGTTGCCAGCTGGCAACCAGGTCTGAAAATTTAGTCACCAGTGCTCAATTTTTAATCGCATTGCGACTAGTGGGTCATAAATGATAATTTAAAGCCCTGTTATATCAATAAAAGTTCTAAAAAGATATGTGCTCTCCACAGTGAAAGTTTTCAGCTTTACCATTCACAATTCAAATAAATCAAAAAACAATCAGCATAACTAAGGTTTTCTCTTTCCTTTAGAAAAAAAACATCATTCATTTTCACTTAATTTTGTTATCAGACCTCACTCTTTGCACACAAACCAATGATGATTTAAGAAAATCTGATGATTTAAGAAAATCTGTATTAAGGCCTCTTGTATCTTATGAAATGGAAATGGCAAACCCATTGAATACCGGTATACTATTAGATTGGATTTGGCTAGACTCTTGTGGCCTTCCTGCCACATCCCTTGTACTGTTCTCCTCAAGTCAGCAAAAGCCTGATACTTCTTGAAATTGACTGATCATTTTAAAAAAATTGTGATAATTTCCAAGTTATAAGCTTCTTATCATAAGCTTCTGACATACCTCATTTGCAACAAGTAATGTAATATTCTGGAGTGAGCCATTAATAATGCATTTCCAGAGAAACAAGTATAGCAAGATTTACCAAGAATTACTTATCTTTCTAATTTTAAAGTGTATTTCTATAGAAGCTACTAAAGGTGAGGTTTGTGCAAAATGTAATTCCGTTTTACATGTCAATCGTTTTATTTTGGGCTGAAACAGTTTTCAAATTACTCAAACTTACTGGAAAATCAAATAGTTCTTAATTACATATTTACACAGCGATGTATTCTGACATTTAGGGCGACAAGACAAAGCAGATCACAGACCAGACAGTGGAAATTCTGATTCATCACTTGAGCCTATTAAAAAAAGGAGACTACCTGTAGTCAGACCAAAAGGTAATCGAAACACATCCTGTTATTTTCTGTTTCTGGAGTGGAGTAGCATTTTTGATAGGGCCTGACATTTCATGTTTTTATATCATGAATTACTAGTAACAAATACTATAAGATTCTGATTTTCAGTGAATGTGCCTGACCCATGCTCTTTTTTGTAGTAAAAAGTGCTCCTTAGAGAATAAAATCTGCGATCGCCAGTATCATTAATCAACTAATAATTATTAGAAGACTGATTTAGCTGGATTTTCATGGTCCTCATATCACATCCCTTATACTCAGAGTAGTGTTCTCCTTAAGTTAGCTTCAGCCTGATAATTTTTAAAACAAGGCCGTGATATAATAATTAATGAATAATAATGAGTCTTGCATCATCTTGATGACTTTTAGTGACGTTCGCACCCATTGCTCCGCGCATCTCTAGTGCGCATGCTGTTCATTAGGCACGCGCCTGCCACCTCATGTATTTAAGCGTGCGCAACGAGTGGAAACTCAACAAAATATAGAGCTGATGAACTTTAGCTTTGTGTTAACTTGGTGTGTGAATATTTTTGTTGGATGCTCGGTGACCCCCTATTTTTAACTTGGAAAATATTTATTATTTTCCAAGTTGTAATGGTGGGTCCGATTTCACTCCATCACTTCCTGTTAGACATTTGGAAACCTGGGGGAGCTTCCATATGAAAAAGCCACAAGGAATGCTCTTCGGAAAATTTGAATTTAGCTCCTACTGGAGACTTATGTGGACGTTGCCTGAGTTTCATTATACCCCTAGAAGATACCGTACCATTTAAAACGGAATAGCTTCGATTACTAGCTATTGTTCAAGAGAGGATCCCGTGGGCACTTGTAGACCCAACTCGCGTAATCGAGAGATCAGCACTGACAAATCAAGCCTGAAAAAGGACGAAATTAATAAATGAGAACGTTTCTTTTAACGCTGCGTCTAAATGTCCGGCAGCCAGGCAAGGTCTTAAATGGACTAAATGCCCGACAGTCAGAAATTTTCACAGAATTTCCACTGAAACATTCTTTCAAACTTCTTGATGGTACATGTATTTGATGTTTCTTTAGAAATGCAGAGCGTTTCCAAAAATTATGTTTATTTAGTGTGCAAGGTGACGAAATAACCAAGCTTGTGCATACTATAAAATCGGCATGTGCTTGACACTTAGAAAATTTTCGCTTACATCGGCAGTTAGAGATATTTAACGAATTGCTCCAGAAAGCGTCTTTTGAACTTAATGAGAAGATGCGATGTTTGTTTGGAATAGCCAAGCCGCGATTCTAAAAACTATTATGGATTTGTAGTGGATGAATTCTGCATGCTTGTGCATAAGTACCATAAAATCACAATGGTTTGTATCCAACTGCCGGTCACGGTCTCAAATAGACTAAATGCCCGGCAGTCAGAAATATTCACCGAATTCCCACTGAAAGATTCCTTCTTCAAACTTCTTGATGGTATTAGAAATGTCAAGCGATCCTAAAAAGTATTCTGGTTTTACATTTGACAAATTTACCGAGCTTATGTTTAGGTTTTGACTGCCGGGCATTTAGTCTATTTGAGACCGTGACCGGCAGTCTGACAAATGGTCCAGTCGATAACTGAGCGATTTTTACGGTATACACAAGCTCAGTAAATAAATGTTATGGGTATTTCAATATCGTTTATCTCTTTAAAAAGAATATTTTTCAAAATGAAAAGAAACCCATGCTTAGCAAGATAGAAAAATGAATACAAATTATCAATGAAACCACCGATCAAATACACAAATTGTGTAGCACGTAAAAAATTTTAGAGTTTTCTTTTATTGGTCACGTGACCATGGGCGTGGCATAATGACGTCATATTTAGGGTCATTGGTTTAGAAAAGTTTGAAACTGACCAAAATAATGCCAAATTCTCTCAAATTACTTGACCATTACATCCTTAGCAACGCACCCCCCAAAAAACGTCATTAGGGTAATATAACCTTCGGATTAAACTGACCTCAAGTCGGTGTTTAGAAACGGTCCATTTTCCAAGTTGAGTGGCTCGAAGCCACTTTGATTTTTCGGCAGATCACTTCCTTTTCTGATTTTTTCCATTATACTAAAAACAAAAAAATCTGTACATGGGAAGTTTTAATGATTTCTCATATACTATTCAAATAGGGTCGAATTGGTACTGTTACGAGTTCGAATGTTTGAAGTGGTAGGTACTTTGCAGTCCAAACAGAACGCAGGATTGTCGGAAACCACAACAAGGCTATTTATTCCAAACCAAAGTAGTAGTTCCACACAAGAATTCACAACAAGCACAAGCTAGGCTTGTCAGTTAAACTTCGACCTCCGTCACTCTTATACAAACACGGTCTTCGCCAAATATCCACGTAACCTCTCTGTTATAAAGGCCCGTTTACACAGGCGATTTTTGTCGCAGCAACTCGATGCAATTTTTGTCGCGCTAAACTTGCAACTTCAAATTCGCACGTGTAAACCAGATGCCATTTTCAGTGCGATTTGTCGCCGCGATATCACAAAGGTTTCGAACATGTTTGAAACTTGCTGCAACTTTAGCGCGACAAAAATTGCATCCCGTTGCCGCGACAAAAATCGCCTGTGTAAACGGGCCTTAACAAACACGACCTCTTTGTGTTTGCAACTTGAATTATTGTGTTCATGAGAAATCGTGAATCGATAGGCTGTGAAGTTCTGCGAGAATTTGTCATGGAAGCAAAAACTTCGGTTTTCATTGTTGTGTGATGCCTATAATTATAACATTGATGCCTATGTTTGCAGTGTATAGAGTTAAGGTGGAACATTATTTTCTTCGTGAAAATCACAAATCGGTATTTTGAAAGAAAAGAATGGTTTTCGGCGACGCCAGTTCCGTGTTTCCGCCGAATCGAGAGCGAAAAAACTTTGTACTTTTCAGTTTATCCAAAGTAAACTACAAGCTACACAGGCTAGCATTTACTTGACTTGATGCAATCATGGATATCGGAGTGTCTGGCTAGTGAAAACTTTGTTTTGGCTAGTGAATCAAACCTGTCACTAGCCACTGGGCTAGGAAGCTGAAAAGTTAGTCTTGAGCCCTGTCGCTGCATTGTGTAATGGGTTGAATTGCTCAGCACCCCTCTCATACGTTTCAATTAGATTACTCTGCAGTTGCTTCAGTATTTTTGGACCAAACTTATTCACTACATTTTTATTAAGCCCCTCACCAGTCTTCCCTTGACTGTATTGATGTCAAAATTGCATGTCCAGTTATTGAAAAAACTTTGGCATAAAGTTATTTGCATTATCAGTAAATGTTTCCAAAAAATCTGTCAAGCTGTTTCTAAGATATTTGAAAAAAAAAAGGTTCAAACATTATAGTGCGATTGACCTTAACAAACTTCAATTCTTTTGTAAATACAGTTCAATCTCCATTAAACAGCCATTACGTTATGTACATTGTTCCCAGCGGTTGTCATCGGCGCGCACGCGCGTCCGTAGTTCGTCTGTTCCATGTGCTCGCCTTCGAGTTTAGTTGGCGATTATTAAACCTTTGAGTTAACGCAGTGTTCCCACTTTATTGGCGTGGTGGCAGCGCTTAGCACACGCCTCGGATTCCCTAAAACAAGTGTGGACTTCGGATACTGCGACATCTACTCCATAACAAGGTGACAACGCCGCTATTTCAGGTGAGCGATTTGTGAACTTTCCAACATGGCCGCCGGCTCGCCTCGAGCACCCAAACAGTGGCAACTAACAAAGATCGAAACGATTACTTCGTACGAGAGTTGGCGGCAGAACTTGATCTATGTTCTTTCACTCGACAAGAACTTTGTTCCCTTTCTCGATGCAACCTGGCAGAACCAAACGGCCGCCAATCCACGTAGGGGCCTCACCGACAATGGCACTGCGGTTCCTGAAGCTAAGCGACTGACTGCCGCCCAAACGAACGTCAACCTGGACCTACTACTCGGCCGAATAGCCAACTTCTGTCCTGTAATCTCTAGGAATTCTATCGTTAAACACTCAATTTCCCTGAACGACATATGGCTGAAAATCCGTCAACATTATGGTTTCCAGTCCACCGGAGCTCACTTTCTTGAGTTGAAGCCCTCGTCTGGACTTTAATTACTGGCCGCCTAATAGAGTTGACTGTTTAATAGGTGGCTGCTTAATAGCGGCTGGACTAGAGTTTCCATGGACATATTGGTTTTCCTAGAAACAGTGATACCATACCAAGGAATTAAAATTGCGGAGTGATCGTACAAAAAATTGCTCTTGCAGAAAATTCAAATTAAATAAGCAATTTGCACACCATATTTTTGTTTACAGTGTGTATGTTGAGCTAGCTACCGTCCAAATTTGAGTGCAATTAAACAAATTCCCTTTGAGTTGTAGCTCTTTGAAGTGACTCCTTCAGGCGGAAAACATTTATTTGAGAAAACACCCCTTAGAAAAATCTCTTCCTTCACAAACAAACTCCTCCCAAAACACCTTGAACTGAGTTCTTATATGATCAAGCAATCAGTGCAGGGAAAGTTTAATACCATTAACCTCCTGGTGAAATTTATGCATAAATCCCTAAAAAAAATCCCTTTCCTCCATGGTTTATGTGTGGCAGTCATTCCCCCCTCTCCAAGAATTCAAACAGGAGGAGAAGGATTGAAACCGCTCCACATCTACAATTTGGAAAATAACACTCCTAGTTAAAAATTAACTGGTTTGGAAAAGGGATCAAGCAAGAGTAATTCAATTAAACCTTGTGTACAAAGATAATAATTGCGTTCGACGAAGTGGAACGCAATCCTAATTTTTGCCTGTGACTCTGCAGAGTTGGTTGTCCTGTGTAAGATTATTGTCTGGAAAACCCACATTCCTGCAAGGGCACGAAAATGGCTACCCCGCTTAATTTTTGCAGGGGAATGTCACGACATAGTTATTAACTATGGTCACGGCCAGTAAACTGGTACCGTAACTGAGACATGTGATAAGACATGTGACGAACATGTGAGCACGTGAGCAGGCCATGTAGACTTTGGACTTTCTTTCCATGCGCTCTTGATCACAGAGGTAGCGTTGGATACTTTTGCCGTGGGATCTTGAGGCTGAGTAGTATTATATTCAATAGTATGATGTTATTTAAACGTTCGTTCGGGCTCACGAGGAACGTGTTTTTTTTATAAGATGCGTAAGAGTGAACCTGAGCCAGGGAACGGAAATGTAAATACTGTATACTTTGTATTAGGCCAGCGGATATACTCGAATCAGTCACACGGAGTTTGTTTACGATGAACGAGCACGCGATTGCAAATGTGTACTTATATTTGAGCTTCCTGCTTAGAATAATGTTCGTAAAAAATATACTTTTACAAATTACAAGTTAATAATGTGAGAATATTTAGCACGAAATATGAAGGCTGCTGTAAATATTTTAGTCCTATTAAACTTGTCAGTCGGAACCTGGCGCCGTCACGCAACGTAGTTTGTACCGAGACCTGTTCAATCAGAATATAAATTTCTTGTTCACTTAAGGACGTTCGCGCCCAAAAGTTCCCACGTACAGATTTTTCTAAATCTTTGACTGCAGGTAGAAAATGATAAAATTAGGTTAAATACGTAAAAAATATCGGGGGTCACCGAACTCGTTTGAAAGATAAGGCGATTCTGCCCGGATTCATTACTATCGGCATATATTTAAGTTGAAGAATCATATCTAAGTTATGTGTGTTTAACACAGCATATATAGGCCTATTTGATAGATCTTTGCTACATATGTCACTACATCAGGTAAAATTAGCCTTAAAAAAGACAACTTCTAAGTCACGCACACCTGTATCCATGTACCAATTCGACCCTATTTAAATAGTATATGAGAAATGATTAAAACTTCCCACGTACAGATTTTTTGTTTTTTAGCATAATGGACAGAATCAGAAAAGGAAGTGATCCGCCGGAAAAAAAAGTGGGGGTCACCTGGCATCCAACAAAAATATTCACAGATCAAGTTACCGCAAAGGTCATCAGCTCTATATTTTGTTCAGTTTGGACTCGGTGCGCACTAGATATGCGCAGTAGCAATGGACGCGAACGTCCTGAAAGTGATTCCCTAGTTTTGCATTGCGCATTCCTATTGCGCACGATTTTTGTCATGAGCGCGCGTACAAAACGTAAGAGATTTCCCTCAAACTAAGCTCGATAGCGAGATAAAAGCTCCTTAAACGAGCACGGTGACCCACTTTTTATTTAATAAATTCAAAGAGAGCAATATCCTCAATAACTGAGAAAAAAAATAGGCAGAAATCTATGGCTACTTTTTTGCCAAATGAAATAAATGCTACAGATAGAGATCTAACGGGCCCAATAGAGCAAGTCCAAATCATGTTTCCTTTAAAGGATAAAAATATTAAATAGTAATGCAGGGTATTTGAAGCCATTTTTTCTGGGACGTAGATGAATAAACAATCAAAGAAAGTCGAACTCTGTGTGATATAACACGCTGCATTGGAAAATAATAGCGCTTCTTTGTTGCGTACGGAGATCACCAAAAGTCACCTTAATAACCGTATTTGTCAGCATTGTGGCGTGAAAACAAGCACGGTGACCCCCTCTTTTTATTACGTTTTTAATATCTCCTTGTCTTGTAACAACAACATACCAAGTTTCATCGGAAATCTATGGTGGGTTCTTTTACTCGGGAATCACCTTAAAGGCAGATATATGTTGTAATGTACTTTTTGTCACTTTGATGTTTAACAAAACTGTATCAGTGTTTAACTGCAAGCTTTGTCTCTTTCTCATATAGTTGTCTTCAAAGAAGGTAAACCTAGTCCCCGTGAATTGAATGAATTGGCAGGAAAGATTGCTTCAAAGTGGGAGACACTAGGGCTTTGCCTTGGTATTAAACAGGAAGTCCTGGATGGCATAGCTGCTAACGCAAAAGATAAACCATATGAAATGTTGCTTCACTGGAGCAGAAATATAACCTTGTGTGAATCACCGTATCGTCAGCTTTACAATGCTTTGTGCGAAAGCAGGGTTGGTTTCGGTAACTTAGCTAGAGAATTTTGTTGTACAAAAACTACATGACACAGGGTTTTTTTTATAATTTACATACAACAAAAGAAAGCAAGTAAGATATCTATGAATCTGTAAACTATCCCTAGAAGGGATATTTTAAACAATGTTTGGTAGGTGTGCAAACTATCATGTGCTGCACTCAATTTTAGTGTATAATCCGTTGACATTCTCCTTGAATTTTGACATCTCTATTTCTGACACCTTTTGTGTAGCCTTATGGTCAAAGAGGTCATAATTTTCCTTTCACAAACTTATGGTTCGTAATTACTGAAGTACATATGGTTGGTATGAGAACACAATTAATGCATGGAGTCGAAACAAATGAAAGCAATTGCCTAACAAGAACTCTCGCCTTTATAATCCTTGCAACTGACTAAGAAATTTCCAGAAGAGTAGCTTACACATGCACTGAGCCGTGAAACTCTCCCTTTAAGACGCTTGTATTTCTACATTGTTTTGAAACTGTTGACGGTAGAGTGTACGTAGGCACAATTGTCAAAGAAGTTATGCTTCGGTGAAAAGTGCCCTTATGTTAGCAGTGTTTAGTTTCTTAAAACTGGTTATATAATTTTATTTTTTTAAAAACCGTTCCAGTTTTCAATGTGAAACAAGGGCATCAAATGTCTACTACTGATTCACAAGTACATGTAACCCTGTGATACTGTGTAGTCTAGAAGTGACGTTCATCCGATGTCAGTTATGCTTTATTAGGAGGGCATCACAATGTACCTTGTAATAGGCCATTTTTAAATCCTTGTAATGGACTGGGACTAGCTTGCAAATGAGGCTAATGTGGAAGTTTTTATCAAATTCAAATGACATCATCCTTTTTTTTAATGACATTCCCACCCCCACCCCCCCTCCTTCTTCTATTAGTCTCCATAGCAAGCTAGTTCTAGCCTTATACTGAGAATACAAAAATAGCCTATTGCACAGTAGGGATTTGTCAAAGCAGTTAGAGAGAAATTTCTTCTCTTAAAAAAATTCTTGTAGTCTGTACAATGTTTGGGCATGTCTAATTTTTGTCTACCAAACCAGGTAATAATATACAGTTTTTTATAGGTTTGTGTTTAGATCTGTATTAATACAATCGTCTACTTTGTTATCAAAAAATGTGAAATTACATTTGTAGCATATTTCAGCTTCCAGTGAAATTAAGAATTCAAATATTTTGCTTCATGTAAAAAAGTTTCTGAAGCATTCTAAAACTCCAGAAAAAAGACAATTATCCTTGATGCAACTGTCCAAGGTGTCATGCTGACTGCCCCCTTGCTGGGATTTGATCGCATGAACTGAAAGTTCTGCAAGTATTGCAGGGTTCTCAAATTCCCCAAATTCACTAAATTGAATCTTTTGGCACAATACGATTTTACATTTTTCCTGGGGTGGACCGAACCCCACAAGAGGTACTATTAGCTTGTTCCACCTTGTAGAGAATTTGAAGTCATTATTGTACCGGTAAAAGAACTTCAGAAGTTCTCTAAAGGTTTTCTTAAGACTATTGCAGGTTCTTAGAGCATTGTGTATACGTAGCCTTATGGACATGACAATTTTGTAGATACTATAGTTATATAAATTTAACGGTAGAATACTCTATGTAAATATTTCTTTTTAACATAATATATTTTATTTTGTTTTCCTGCTGGAAATAGTTTGGTATAATGGTCATCCTTGGATAGGCTCAACCCTTATTAAAAGCGGAAAAAGTAGAGTTCAGAAACTCAGTGGATTTACTAGTCCTTGCGCAAGGCATAAAACATTTTCTGACCTCGCCTGCAATAGCATGTCACCTGTTTCACTTATCGTTCCCTAAAATGCAAAATATATTGTGTAAGCTCAGAAAAATACCCTGTCTCGCTCGCTTTTTTGGCCTGTCGTTCAACTCTCAAAGTGACTCCTTTTGACATGACATCACTCGGTTTAGATCAAACTGAAATGTCCAGCTTATCCAGTCAATTTATAGTTTTATAGACTGCTGGCAGTCCGTTTTTCTCCCGAAATTCCCGTCAGCAGTGGTTATGTGGCTAGACCCTTTAGCCTAATAAAGGGGAATGGGACGAGACATAGCGCGGAACGCTTTCATCTCTACTTGGCCACGGCCAAACCGCCCTTGTCGTTCCTCCGTATTCGGCCATGGCCATACCGCCCTTTCGCGCTCGGGAAGGCTGAACACTCCTCTAGGTGACCCTTGGAAAAAAAACCGGCTGCCAGCAGCCTCAAAATTTTAAGGCGACTGGGAATTTTAAAGATTAGATTTTGACGAATTATTGTATACACGATTTACTTCCCAGCCATTGACTAACACTTTGTTATCATTTTAATTTCTTGACACAATAGACTACCACAGCATCAGTATGACCTGCTAAAAACTAAGGTGTCTCCCTATAGTTTTACGTAGGGCGGAAAAAGGCCTGGTTAAGAATGTAGTCCAATTCAATATACTCGATATGTTAAGTGCGATCGCTTTGCGCACTTTTATACTGTACAGTTTACCCAGACATGACTATTTTTTTTTTTTTTTTTCATTCTTTATTGTTATTCATTACAGTTCTATTAATACCAACACATATACTCCCTTACTTACAATACTTACAATACCTAAATCTCTAAATATTGCAACACTGGTCAGGATGCAGGGGAATTCACAGGGTTTTAGCTATAACTATATCAGAGGATGTCTTTTCGTTAATCGATTTTCACTTTAGATATTTTGTTTTAATTGATATTTTCCAAATTGTACTTGAGAGATAACTTATTGATAAATTCGTGCATGTAGATGCCCTTACTATTGATTTTGTTTGAGTAGATGTAGTGGCGCATAGCTAGGGTAGTGTAGTTAAATTTATAGATTAGCTTTGTTTCTTTGGAGCTCGGAATAATACCGAACAAGAGTTCCTTCGTCGTCGGAGAGATCTGACAACAATTAGCTTCATTGAACCATTGGATAACTTTTTTTGTAAAGGAGTCAGTAAACGGACAGTCAATAAAAGTGTGCTCAATAGAGTCCTTATTCCCACAATACAGGCATTCATCATCAGCTTTGATACCGAATTTGAAAAGTTCTTTCCCAGTTGTTACGATTCTGTGAATTAGTTTAAATTGAAACTCTCTTAGCCTAGTTTCCTTACAGACGTTTTTCAGTGACTTGAAAATACTGGTCCACGAGTCCTTATTTATAGAGAGATTTTCACTCCAACGTGTGGGGCCCGTTTGATCATGGGTGTGAGTCTTGGAAACAAGAAATTTATAGAAATCTCTTGACCTTGCCGTGCAAAGATTAATTTGTACTGAATCATTCAGAAGAAATATATTGTCCTGACTGGTAAAGAACGATTTATCAAGGGTATCAGGGTGTTTGGCTATGGACAGGAGGTGCTTAGGAATGGCGCTGAGCACTTGATAGTATTGTAGAAAGCTGGTTCTGCATGAGTATTTAAGTGAGAATGCTTGAAAAGTTAACAGATTGCCGGTTTCATCTAATAAGTCCTTAATAGAGATAATACCCTTCATGAACCAGTCCCTCCAAAAAAATTGTTTCCCCCCAATAAGTATTTCTTTGTTGTTGAATAATATTAAATTTTGTTTTTGGTCATAATCATATAGGTTTTTTAAATCATTGAAATTATCAAGGATATTCTTATAAAAGACTGGTAAATCTTTGAAGTGTTTTGTATCGTAGTTGCACTTTAAGAGAAAGTTTAGGCCACCCACTTTCTTAAAGAAATGGTTCGGAATGGTGCACCAGTTACTGTTAACAGATTTTATCAATCTAGGGATCCATGCAAGTTTTAAAGCTTTGAACATAATACTTGTATCAGTCATGCGGATTCCTCCTCTATCTGGGTCTTGATAAAGGCCAGATCGTTTTATTTTATCCTTTTTGTTTCTCCAAAGAAATCTAAACAATTTTGTTTTTACTAAATCCGCCGTTCCTTGAGGAACTATAAGGTTGGAAGCCGAATAAACTAATTGTGATAGACCCAAGATTTTTAGTATCATAACTCTTCCGAATATTGTTAAGTCTCTTGAACTCCACATATCCAGTTTAGTTTGGAGTTTTCGAATCTTCTCGCTAAAATTGAGGTCGTTGTTCCCTTTTTCATCATAAGAAAAATGGATCCCAAGAATTTTCACAGGACAACGAAACCATGAAATATTTAGAGGTTTGTTTTTATTATTCATCCATTTTCCTAACCAAATCGCCTTTGTTTTCTTCACATTTAAGTAGAGACCAGCTAGTTTCCCAAAGTCTTCCACTATTTTCAGTGTTTTTTCTAATGATCCTAAGTCAGCGTTAAATAGGGTGGTGTCATCTGCAAACTGAGAGAGCTTGATTTCATTTCCAAATATCTCGATGCCTTTCACGGTTGAGTCCTGACGAATTTTATTAGCAAGCAGTTCGACTGAAAGAATAAAGAGGTAAGGAGAGAGAGGGCATCCCTGACGCACTCCTTTAGACGGTTTAAACCAGTTCGTTCTATTGCCGTTATTGACTACAGTACTCTCTATGTTTGAATAAAAAGTGCTGACCCAGCGTTTCATGTCAGATCCAAAATTAAAGTAGTCGAGCGTTTTCATTATAAAGGGCCATTCGAGAGAGTCAAAGGCCTTCCGAAAGTCTAGTGATGTTAATATGCCTGAAAGATTCTGTGTTTTTGTTATTTCCATTACGTCGTTTATGAGACGGATATTTTCTCCTATATAGCGTCCTTTAACAAAGCCTGTTTGATCTGGGTGAATTAGGGTTCCAAGTATTGGTTCGAGACGTTTTGCAATTGCCTTGGCGGCAATCTTAAAGTCGACATTAAGTAGCGTAATCGGTCTCCAATTAGAGAGATCTAAGAGCGAACCTTCCTCTTTTGGGGTAAGTGTGATTATTCCCCTTCGTTGAGAGATGCTAAGTTCACCTTTCGCATGTGCTTCGTTAAAACTTGCTAATAAATCATTTCCCAGTAGATCAAAGAAATATTTATAAAATTCTATTGTGAAGCCGTCTTCTCCGGGGGCTTTATCATTCTCGAAGGTTTCTAGAGCTTTTCTGCACTCGTCGTATGTTAGTGGACCTTCGAGATTATCTCGCTCTTCGTCCCTGAGGGTTGGGATTTCTAGATTACGGACAAACAAATCGCACGCTTCATCTGAAAAGTTTCCTTCGGATGTATATAGATTTTTATAAAAAGTTTCAATTTGATCTAAAATCACATTTTCATTATTTGTAGTTGATTCATCCTGCAATCTGAGCTCACTGATGGTCTTTTTATTGTAGTTTCGTTTTTCTAGGTTGAAGAAATACTTTGTTGGCCTCTCTCCGTTTTCTACCCAACGACATTTAGCTCTAAACATAGCCTGTTTACCCTTTTCCTCATAGATCAATTTGAGCTCAGATTTAAGATTTTCATATTCTTGTAACGTTTCATCGATATCGGGGGAGGAAAAGTTGTTACAGATGGTGTTATCTAGCAGGTCAAGTTTAAACAAAATGTCATGTTCACGGTCTCTAATCCGTTTGCATTTACTTTTGGAATATGAGATCGTCGCCGATCTTATTTCCATTTTGATCATCTCCCAAAAGAGTCTCTTATCGGTTAGATGGCAATAGTAGTTAAGTGCTTGCGAGTACGTGTCACGAACCCTGAAAACATACTGCTCATCGTTTAGGAGGGTGTTGTTGAATTTCCAAAATCCCGGGCCTCTGGGGCATTGGTTTGGTAATGATAATGAAATGAATATCGCGTCATGGTCAGGAGCGATTGCTGGACAAATCCTCGTGCTTTTAACACTTAGTGTGAGGTTTTTTGCAACTAGAAAGAAGTCGATCCTAGATTTTACCTTTAGAGATTTTGACTCGTATGTAAACTTACGTAATTTGGGGTGCCGAACTCTTTGAATATCTACTAAATCAAACATTTCCATGGTCGTGTAGACGAGATTACTGTAAACTGTCGGCCTCCAAGGTGCACCCCCTATTTTGTCTTTTTTTGACAATGTGCAGTTCCAGTCACCACCAACAATTAATGAAGTAAGTTCTGTTTTGTCAATAATGCAGTTGTTAAGCTCTTGCATGAATTGCAGTTGATTGGCTTGGTTATTTGGTGCGTAGATATTACAAAGTGTGAGTTTATGGCCACTAAAAGAAAACGTAATTAACACTATTCTGCCTGAATTGTCGGAATAAGAATAATTGACTTGGATTTGCGCCGTGGGATTAATTAAAATACACACACCCTTGCTATGCTTTGTGCCATGCGAGAAAAATACCTCGCCACCCCATTCTTTTTTCCAGACTTTTTCATCAGTTGGCTCAGAATATGTTTCTTGTAAAAAATATATGCAAGCTTTTTGGTCTTTCAGAAACGAAAAGACAGACCTCCTTTTGATCTGATCTCTAATTCCCCTAACGTTAAGAGAAAAAACATCGAACTTACTAAGAGGGTTGTGTAATTGCATACCAGTGGCAAATGAGAGGAATATGTAAAAAAACAATAAATGATTATAATACGCACACGTACACAAATAAACAAAGTTAGCCAAAAATAAAGAACAAATATAGACCAACAGCAGAAACAAACAAACAAACTACAAGTACAACTCTTAAAAAAAAATTATTTCAGAGTTTTCTCCTTTCGAATCTACCTGCACCGTCCTCTCCCCTAGTAAGGGATAAAAAATACTTATTACATAGTTTTCTTGGCGACTTATTTAGAGGTGGTCTAGATCTTCGGGTTCACTAATCTTGATTGGCCTACCAGCTGGTGAAGTTTTAACAAAAATGGTGCCATCAAGTGACCAAACACTGAGTAACTCACCATCTCTCCTTTTCTCATTTGCCTTCTTCATGATTCTCCTGCGATACGAGGTTAGATTTTCATTGATATAGATCCTGTTAGCCACAGTTGTTGTCGCGTACGAAGAGCCAGGGAAAAGATCGGTCGTCTTGATGCTTTTCAGTTTAGTTCGCGCCCGATACAGATTTGATTTAACTTTATGGCTGATAAATTTCGCGATGATAGCCTTGTTACCCTTGTTGTTGAGTTTGTGAGAGATTTCGATATCTTGAGGGTCCACAGGGACCTGCAACGCCTCTGAAATTTTTAGGACAACCTCCTCTGGCGAAGAGTAAGCGCTCTCGGGGATTCCATGAAACTCGAGCGAATTCTTTCTAGTGTATTGTTCCAGTCGATCTTTTAGGTCATACAATTCTGTTATTTGCTCTTCCTGTTCGGCTAATTGATTTTTAACGGCGGCCAGTTCTTTTTCAGCATTCGCACACTGTTTTGTAGTTAGGTCTAAACTCTCCTTGATGGCAGATAATTCAGCTTTCTGTTTATATACGGTACTCTTAAGTTCCATTACCTCACCACTGATTCTCTTCTTCTCAAGCAAAATGTTGTTGACAGTAATTTGAATATCTACTAGCATTTCTCTGAGGTCACCGAGACTAGGCTCTTGAGACATTTCCAGGAGTGTTTCTGTTGACGAGTCTTCTTTCTCATTAGCTTCGATCTCCGCCATGTTTGCTCGCTTTGGCGTTGCAAGTTCTTCTTCGGTCGACCCACGGTCTCCTCTTTTATGTTTCCGGCCTTTGTTTACCATTAGTTCGTTTAAGGCATCATTGCTTGAGGCTCATACGCCAAGATGTTGAACTATTGAAGAAGAAATTCCCAAAACTTGGGGACGTGGACTCCTGCTTCAAAAGTCGCGCCACCGCACGCAAACGCCACGCATGCTCGTGCTCAGACATGACTATGAAACTAAACACTTCAGTTGTTTACAGCGGGAAGTAACGCTTACAAATCCGGCCACTTGTACGCTTGGTTATGATTTTGTGAACGCTGCAAGATGACTCAGATCTCGCGCTGTGATTGGCTACCCGAGCGGGCAAGCTAGAGCCATCTTGCCTGCTCGGGACTACCTGCTGTATGTATCCTGCAAGAAAAATTTCCCCGAAAGGTAAAGCCTTATAATAAATCCTTTATGAATTATTTCATATACACTTTCATCAAATCCTTTATTGACCAAGTTGTTCGGTCAAGATGGCTGGACATTGGCCTCGATACAACACTTCAGTTGTACTATGATCATGACATTAACGATAACTTTAGAATCTAAGTAATCGTATTTATTGGGTTCATATTAGACCACTAAGTCTGACCTAGTAATCTCTTAAGGTAATTCCTTAGTATTGCATTGCGCATCCCTAGTGCGCATGATTTTCGAGTCATCAGCGCGCGCACATGAGCGCGTACTAGTGCAAATCGTAAGAGATTTCCCTCAACTAAGCTCGATAACGGAATAAATTCTCCTTTTCTCTTTAACGAGCACGGTGACCCCCAGGTATTTGCTAAGAACAGTCTAATGAAGAAGATATTTGAAGAAGAAAAAAAAGATAAAACATATTTGTTTTTTTCGAAAATAGTTCCCAACTGGGTGTATTTTGGCCAAGGCGAGGACTTCAAGTTAACCACGGAACTGTCCGAAAAAGTGCAATATTCCCGCAACCAGGCGATCAAAAACGGCTTAGACAAAGCAATACTCCCTATGTCAATAAATGAAGCTTTACTTTCAAGACAAAACTTTTTTTTTCATTTTTTTTTTCATTTATTTTATTCGCCATAAGGGGTACAAGAGAGAGAAGAAAATGAAAAAAAAAAGTCTTACTGTTTACAATCTCATGGCGAGGAAGCCCAAAAGAAGCCAGCAGGCTTATAGAGAATGGGCTCCCTCAGATAAATAAATAGAACAGAATTTTAATTTTATGAGGAAAAATGGCAGAGCTACTGTAAAAATCTTATGACTTTGTGCCTTTCAAGTAACCAAGATTTAATTCCGGTATGAAGGTGATTCAAACTTTGAACTCGCAACCAGTAAAAATACCCCATTTTAAGAGCCTGTTGACTAAACAAGCACGGTGACCCCATTTTTTTTATTGCATTTTTATAATGTTCATATCATGAATGTTCATAACGCCAAGTTTCAAAAAAGTTTGATAGTAGAACAATTTCAAGGGAATTACCTTAAGTCGACTTAATGAAGATCACCGCGTAAACCGTTTAGTCTTAGTGTCGGCAAATGCAAATGATCTAAGCCGTTGTTATAAGTCTGTTTCAAACATGATCAAGACTTAAGGCTTGCTTAACAAACGTGAAAACAAAAGATCAATTTTAAAAGCACAGAGTTTTATCAGATGGAAGTTCCCCCATGAGGCAAAAGCCAAAATATTCATGAGACAGCCACTTCTGACGCACAAGTTGAATCAACAGAACATCGCCAAGAATATCGCCAAGGGGACAACACATTTGAAGACAAGCAACACAATAATATCATATTATGCTTCAGACTTTTCGCTGGCTTATCCAACTTAAGTGTGTGTGGTTTGTTTTGCCTACACTCAGGCGGTCAGAAAAAGCAGGCTTTTACTCTCTTGGACAAACTTTTCCGTCATTTTTTCACAAAGCAGCATAAGATTTTGTTAAGTGACAGATCAACCTGTGTAAATTTAACAAACAGAGAACAGTCGCAATTGCAGGGATTTTATGGCTACTCAGTCTCATTTTGATCTCAATCTTATCGTTGAAATCATGATGGCGACTGTAAAGAATTAAGACATGCCACTGACCGTATCTGTGATTGTTATCGTTAATGATAACAGCTTTACATGGAAAGAATTGGTCCTTTTTAACCCTTTAAGCCCCATAGGGTCTCCCTTTGACGAGTAAAATCGTCTGGCGTTAGACAGAGTAAAAATCTAAAAGTCACTCTTAGCGAGTAAAGGGTTAAGCAGAGTTCAGGTGACTTGGCCTGACTTAGGCTAATACAGGCAGTGTTTAGTGTGAACCCAATTATGGTTTCAAGTTCAATTTAGAATTAATTTGGACAAGTATCAAAAAGCTGAAGGGGCTCATGCAATTTTAGCTTTTTGAAAAACTCACAAGTGCAAGCTAATACCAAATTAAACAAGAGAAACCATCTGATTACTTATTAATAATACATGATAAAATTTGCGTTGAGGAAGTGCGGTAAGATCTTTCTTAAAGCCATTTTTTCTCATTCAGAAGAACTTTTTTCAAAGTTTCTGCATAAAATTTTCGGCATCATTTTACGTGATATCAGTGGCTTAGAAAGTTTCCTATTGTGTTTCAGCCTGAATCATAATCCAGAATTACGATGTGTAATTTACACTGGTGTTACACGTAAACTGCACTGCTCTCAGCCAGTCAGAATCAAGTAATTTTTTTAGGTATATTATTATTAAAATTGTCAATATAATCTTTGGGCATGGAGTTACATTGATTTTACAAAATTAATTAAGAAGTTAAGGAATAAACTGATTGTTAAATTTAAAATCTCAAAATATAATTATTTTAATGGAAAATAGAAAGTTCAATGTTACTTCACTTTCCACTTTATGATTTGTTTTTTATCTATTATTATTACAACACTTCATACTACAATGCAGTTAATACAACTCAGCTGAGCAGGAAGTCTCAAAAGCCCTTTTAGGCTTATCTAGGAGATCCCCTTTACTACCTGATAAGACAAGTCTAGCCACAGACGTCCCAAGCTCACGATTCGAGGAATCAATCAAATATTAATGATTTATGTACGCATATCAAGTGAGACATGCCTTGTAGAGCGCTCAATGGTCAAAAGTGTGACCCAACATTGCAGACTTCAATTGGGATCAGGCAGTTTATTGTAATCCTACGCATACAAACAACACAGAAAATGATTCCATCTAATTGCAACCCTTGAAACAAACTACAATAACACTAGAGGCGCATTGAGAGCCTGTACAAAATAATGATAACTACATGCATAAAGTACAACGACATTATAAACACATATGCTACCACGAAGAATCATAACTGCCAGTTAAGTTGGTGGACGTGATTCAAGCTAATGCTAGTAACTTGACAGGAAGGAGATAAAGGAGCAAGAACATGAGGTTTTGTCCAAGTCTAAGCAGAAGCCATCAGCTGCGAGTGCATCAGCTGCCTCTCCCCAAGAGGAAGTTCTTCAACATACGTTTGGGTACAGGAAGTGTAGTAGCTTAATGGCTAATGCTTCAATCTCCATGTTGAGCAGGCTGGTTTTGAACCCTGACATCACTGCATTGTGTAATGAGTTGAATTGCTCAGCGCCCCTCTCAACACATGTATACTGATATGATCCAATCGAAACTCAGCACCTGGTCAGCGGTCACCTTCAGAAAAACAACACGTGAACTCGATGAGTTGTGGACCTGAGCTAGCGATATGGTCACGGGATACTGGTCAGCAGATACCTTGTTCTGACAGGTGTCAATTGATCATAACATGGATGCCCAATATAAAAGAAGTACACGGTAAACATGGCTGCATGTATATGTTGCTATCAACCTACTATTTGGAGTATGGCCCCCATGTTGCGCGACTTCACCGTCGTGCGAGCAATACCGCTGCCCATGATAACGGCCCTTCGGGCCGCCGGAGCTCCGCTATCAAGCTGTTTTCAAGATATTTGAGAAAAAGGTTCAAACATTGATATTACCCCACAATTATAGTGCGACTGACCTTCAAAAATTCATGTTTTACTGGTTTCGAGTTCTTTTGTAAAATACAGTTCAACCCCCATTAAACAGCACCCTCAGGGATATGATTAGTGGCAATATAGAG
>CM042747.1:40418280-40439422 GCA_022496165.2 Catalaphyllia jardinei | reverse complement strand
TTCTGTATATAAACCACACACAACCCACAATTCCTCGATTCGCTCCGACGAAGGGCTAGCGCTCGAAACGTCAGCTTCTGAATCTCTTTACGGTGGCTAATTCACATTATCAACTCAGTTGATAAAACCAAATTATTTCATAATTTATATACTAGTTGATGTAACTTCCTAATTTCTGTAAACTTGTCTACCTACTCTCTTTAGTTAACAAATGACCCACCTATATTACCTACTCTCTTTAGTTAACACATGATGACCCACCTATACCCTTGGGCATGTCCAGTTTGTAAGCAATATTCATTAGAAAAATTTTTGCCATGAAAGTATTGGCAAAAAGCAACAGCCGCTTTCGTGCCCATTGCTGTTCCGTTTGTTTGAAGATAGTGTTTTTGATTGAATTATAAAGATTTCTCATTAAGAATGAGGCTGAGCATTTCTCAGTTTTACAAAGTGCGTTGATATAGAAGGGATGTGGTCGTGGAACTTCTCGTAGGTCTCTCCTACTAAAGCGGTGCCTTCCTCCTGTGGGATGTTCGTGTTAAGGCTAGCAACATCCATTGAGACAAGAAAGGCGTCTCTAGGAACACTAGTGCTTTCGATAAACTTAATGAAATTATAACTTTTCGGGTTTTGGCCTCTGGACTAAAACGATGCTGGAACAATATATGAGTCTGCCAATTTGATTTGCAGAGCCCTTGTCCTCCCTGTACGAAATAAGACAATGACATGGTTTGAAGCCCCTTGATGTAATATCGGGATATTCAAACATCGAGAAGAGAGTTGAGGTGTGGTGTTTGGATATCCGATGAAACACTGTCTCGAGTGTTTGATATGTCTTCTCGTGATGAATCGAAACAAAACCTGTTTGTTTGTGGGTTTTGTTGAAGACCAAATGTCGAACGAGTACAGTGGCCTCATTCCACGGCTATATGGACGATACATTGATGATATGATGTGGTTGGCGCAGCCTATTGTGCTCGGGAAGACCTCGATAACTTCGTAGAGTTCATTTCCAACTTTCATCCAGCTCTACAGTTTACTCATACCATCACTGAGGACGGAGATCTTCCTTTCCTGGACATAAACCTCAGCATCTCAGAGGAAAGAATAACCACCTCTGTACACTACAAGCTAACTGATACCCACAGCTATCTCCATCACAGGTCATCACAACCCCTACACTGCAAGAAGAGCATTCCCTACGGTCAGCTCCTGCGAATCAGACGTCTGTGCAGTGTGGAGCGCGATTTCCGGCAGAAGGTACATGAGATGAGACCATCATCGCTGGACCACGATACAAAATCACCATAAGGGAGCATTTCACCTGCAGGTCCAGCAATGTTGTCTATTGCATTTCAGGTCGTCGCTGCCCGGTCCTATACCTTGGGGAAACCGGGCGTATGCTCAGGGAACGCACTGGTGAACACCTTCGAGCCATTACGAGAAACCCGCCCGGTTTCCCTGTTGCTGAACATTTCAACGAGCCCGGACACGGACTAGACGACATGGAGGCCGGGTACGCTGCGTGAAACAATGTAGGGGTACTAACGACGCCCGACGCCGCGACGAAATGCACCTAATTTTATTTATCTTGGCACCCTTCGGCCGCATGGACTAAACGTAGATTTTATTTTTTAAACAGCTTGGCGCGCGCGCACTTTTATCCATCCGTTAGAGTCGCGCGTACAACTGTCAATTTATTCAACGACCTGTCCCATTCAAAACTCAACACTGCACTGAAGAAGGGCTAGGCCCGAAACGTCTGCTATAGACATCGCTTTTACTTTGGCACTACGTTTTTAATACTTACAACTTTTTAACTGTTACCTGTGCCACGCAACACCTGATCCTTTTGGATTACAACTATATATAGTTTATTACATATATGGTTAAGCCGTATTACATTTATGGTTGTTCAGTTTATTATATTTACGGTCAAATCATATTTTTAGTTACATTTATGGTTGGTGGATTTATTACATTTCTAGTTAAAAGTTGTTGCATTTGTGGTCAGTGTTCTTCTTATTACATTTACGGTTAACGTTGGTATTACATTTATGGTTTTTATTACATTTATGGGTGATACACCTGTGTTTAACACCTGGAAATCTAACCAACACTTTTTCGATGCTACAAGCCGCCAAAAATCGATTCACTTGATCCCAAAAATCAAGATGGCATTTTGCAAGGTAACGGGTTTTGTTCCCTGTTCTCCTAGCTTCGATTCAGAATAAATCCAGTAAACCGTACGAGACATAAGTGTGACATCATTTAATTTACCCAAAGGAATGTCTTATAAAAAAAAATGGCCCTGGAGACAGATAAGCCCGAGCACATGATTTCATTGGCTAGATTCTTGAACGAGATTTTTACTAGCTCAACATTGGACGGTTTCTTTCTTGAACTTATGGACTGACAGATATCTGACAAAAAGCATGTTATTAAAACTGTTCAATCTGCAACACCTGAAAACCTTAACCGTTGAATATTAAACATTTACCGAACTATTGCTATTCAGTCTAACTGATAAATGGATTGGTGACTTGGATAAAGTGTAAATAACGGAGAAGAGTTCTTAAGTCGAAATGCTCAGAAAAAGAAATGTGTGAGCCCCTTTTTGCAGTCGAACCCATGGCCTTCCAGAACACCCGTTGAACGCTCTTTTAGTTGAAAGGGCAATGAAATCAACTTCGGATTTTTTTCTCTAGTATACTTATAGTGTCGATCTAGAACAAAGTAAAACACCCATGCTTTGTGTCATTTTAAAAATGTTTTCACTTTCCTCTGATAAATAAAGTGCATGCCGTTCAATATCTTTTTTGGTCGGTGGGGATCAGATCATTTGCGGCCCTGTGCTCTCCTGTCAGTGTAAAGACAGTAGACTGCAAGGCACATGGGCTATGGAAAGAGTTCTGAAAATAAGAGACATAACATGACAGTAACGGAGAATGAAGCCAAGGCCTGGATGAAAGTCCTCGATCTGACAAGCCACAAGAAATCTGGCGAAGTTTTATGGGGTATATGTTGTATGTGGTCCCTTGCAGTTAGTCACTCTCTTGTTATCTGAGACATTAGTCACGACATTGCGTGATAACATATTTAATGCAAATCGTTATATTTCGTCATGATGGACTAAATGTGAGTTCGATTGCAGATTGTAGGTCGGTGCTTAGGTGTGACTTAGGATGCTGTGACAGGTTTGTGACAAGTTGTGTGACTGGAAGAACAATTCTAGCACCAAGGCTCCGCCGGTTAATAGCGAAGGTTGTACTGGGGACGAGATTAGGCAGGA
This sequence comes from Catalaphyllia jardinei, assembly GCA_022496165.2. Taxonomy (NCBI): domain Eukaryota; kingdom Metazoa; phylum Cnidaria; class Anthozoa; order Scleractinia; family Caryophylliidae; genus Catalaphyllia; species Catalaphyllia jardinei. The sequence goes on along the minus strand of CM042747.1, from coordinate 40,436,130 downwards.
CGCAGAAACGGCGCCCTTTATTGGTATAACGGCTTGTAACCGGTAACGGATTCGGATTCTGCCAGCAATGACCACACTATCGGAAATCGTGAACATAGAAGAGGAGGTGCTGGATAAAAAGTTCGAGCTCGAAGCATGGTACCGTTATGACCCGGAACAGAAAGAGAATTTGGTCTTTCTATCTCCGACAGTTCTCCTCGAAGATTTAGAATTGAAAGATGGAGGACTGAAGGACCGAGGGCCAAAGGAAGTATTTTCACGGCTAACCAAAGATATTTTGAGTTTAAAGGAACATTCTCTGTTCCAAGTTCCAGAGGTTCCTTATTTGCACATGGGCTATGGAAAGAGTTCTGAAAATAAGAGACATAACATGGCAGTAACGGAGAATGAAGCCAAGGCCTGGATGAAAGTCCTCGACCTGGCAAGCCACAAGAAATCTGGCGAAGTTTTACAGACTGTGCAAGTCCAAGATAGAGAGGAAGAACCCATGGAAGTGGATGTCACGTTTCCGACACAGGAAGACACCAATGCGTATGAGTTTGAAAAAGGAGAACCGGAAGATTTGATTGATCCGAGCAGCAGTGGACTAAAGCGTTGGGTAAAAGGTTCATACCTTCTGTTTTTTTCGATCTTGATGATATTCTTCAAAAAGAAAGATCCGCCAGCAGCAAATTCAGAAAGAAAAGAAGAAAAACTTGGTGCTAACAAGATTTCTGATTTTCTTCTCTTCTGGATTTTACCATATCTACTTAATTTTACCCAGCACAAAGTGAACGCATTCAATGCACACCATGCTGAATGCAAAAGGAAGAGTGGAAAGGAAAGTGAATTACCATTTCGAGTTCCAACTGTCGAAAAATCTACAATGGATATTATCCAAGATGCTATGCACTCCTGTAAAGTTCCAGGAGGAATAGAACAGATAATTCTGAAGAAATACAAACAGTATTATAGCACAGCACAGCTGAAGAGGAAATACAATTTGCTCGCGACTAAAGCTCATACACCAATAATTCTTGTCCCTTTGCGTTATAAAGTGACAGACATGCCAGTGGAAATTGAACATCTTGGAACAAAGTGGCGGGAAATCGGCAATGTTTCCATTTATGATGAGTTTATTAGCAAATTTCTTGGGAATGAGGATATCCAAACAGATTTCTTCAATTCCTTTGAATATCTGACAGATGTGTTCGCTTCAGACTATGGAATTGTTCTCCCAGATAAAGACACCTTCGATGAATTGATAGGACAAATAGAGGACGAACATCCTGATGTTCTTCGCAAGGTGCCAAGTCAAGGACAGGACCTTGTTAGCCCCCGTCTTGGCCTGGTCAAACATGCAGATGGGACTCAATCTGTATGTTTCTCATATTTTCAAGGTACAGTGCATTTTCAACAATACAAAATATTGTTTAAGGTGGCTCACTAGAGTTTTTCTGAGACTCAATAGTGCGCGATGCCATTGCCTGCCAGATGTCAGTATTAATCGCGCGTGCAAACATAGGCAAGCAAGGTGTGCAAGAGTTATTTTTTTTGTGAACTGAAAGGTTTCAGAGATAGCAGAATTAAATCGATGACATGTAAAATGTTTCACTAAACAAACTACTGTAACCTGACATGTCTCCAAATTACTATAGATATCACCTTATTTTCTAACAGGCAATTTGATTCATTCTTTGATACAACCCACACTGTGATTGGTGTGACATGCACACATGCATAACTCCCCATCACTCACCGATCTCATAGCCCTTTCAACCCCAAGAGGAATTTTTGCTCAAAAATACTCAAGCCATTAAGAGAATGTTTTGCATTTTATACCAGTCGTAAGTTTACCCTTTTTACAAAACAACACTACTTCACCGAAAATAGAAAGAAAGAGAAAAAACTTTCTGATACTTTGAAAGTCTGATTTTGCACGCAGTCTTCAAAAAATATCGAACTGAAATGAATGTTATCAAATAAAGCTTTAAACTGCTACTGCAGAGACGTAAAAACAGTTTAGAAATGAAAGCTTCGTTTTGGTTTAATATCCTGGAAACAAGAGCCGACAATTCATAAGCTCCAATTGAATTTATTCCCATATCAAAAATAGATGTGTCAAGTTACCATTTATAACTAAAAATAGCAAACATCTTGTGCGAACGATTTTCTCCGACATGAAAAACAAAAGTGTCAAGTTACCATTTGTAACTAAAAATAGCAAATCTCGTGGGAACAGGTGCTGACAATTTGTTAGCTCTTATTGAATATACTCCCTTGTGAAAGACAAAAGTGTCAAATTATTGTTTGTAACTAAAAAATAAAAATATCTCTCTATATTTGCATGCAACAGGAACAAAACAATCGTTACCGGTACCTATTGTACACGTTTGAACTCTTTCAAATTAAAATAGTCTCGTCTCCCCCAAAACATATCCTAAGAATTAGAAGCAATGATGCGTGACGTCTAATTAGATTTACTCCTTGTGAAAAACAAAAATATCAAGTTACCTTTGTAACTAAAAATAACATCTCGTTTATTTGCATACAACTAGCTCACACACTGTTTCAAACCACAAGGCTCATCTCGTCCATAACTAAAGTCCTCAACCTAACCCGCAGAAAATGCCGAAGTAAACCAATATATGAATACTTCCTCCTCTTTTGTAGAAGAATAAATATGGTTGTTCTGAACTGTATAGGGATCAAATCTTCTCATATACCATTTACCTTTAAAACGAAATTTAATTGGCTGTTTATAGTAGATCTGATCTGATTGGTGTGACATACATACATACATGTCTCACTCACTGACTCACTGATCCATTGACCTGTCCACAGCATACTCGACGCGCCGACTAAGAGGTATTTTTTTTTACAAAAAAAAATAACTAAAAAAGACGCAAGAAGTCCTAAGAAGAAATGAAAGCAACTTCAGTATTTAACGCGTTAAATTACTTCGGTATATATAGCAATAACTTGAAACTCTGTTCAAATATGTGTTTAAGCATAAGCCCAAAAAACTATGACAAAAATGCTCCATAAAAAACAGGTAAAAGAGTTCTAATTTACTCTTGCTTTCTGGCACGCGATACATGGCGTCAAATGAGCACTCACTAAATAAAGAACCATGCATCTCCCACGCATGTTTTCTGATTTTTTGTGATGACAGTGTGACCAAATAAAAGCTAATTTTCTCATGTTCCCTTAGGTGATTCTTTTTTGAGTTATTTTTTTGTAAAAAAAATACCTCTTAGTCGGCGCGTGGGATATGTTATGGACGGGTGGATCAGTATGTATGTCACACCAATCAGATTGGTTCTACCATTTAACACCAATCAAATTTCCTGTAATAAAGGTAAATGGTATGTGAGAAGATTTGATCCTGATACAGTTGAGAACGGCCATATTTATTCTTTTGTAAAAGAGGAGGAAGTATTCATATATTGGGTTTACCTCGGCATTTTATGTGGGTACGTTAGGCTGAGGATTTTGTGGGCAGGTTTGATAGTCTTTAGCAACTGGATAATCAGTCAAAGAAAAAGAAACATAGTGTTTGGGATATAACTGCGAGCACGCGATGAAGGGCGAGCTTTTACTATTATATAAGGTTTTGAATTAAATGAGTGTTAGCCGCTCTACTACTAATGTTGATGTGGTGGCTATGGTAGGAACAATTGTATTTAAGGGGGCAGAATGCACTAGTGGGAATGTGAAGAGGTTGTGACAAGGTTCGAATCGTTTGCGTGTTGTAGTGAAACCTAAATGTTGTTGCAAAGTCGAGGCCGAGTCGTTAATTTCAGCATCCATTGATCAGTTTCAGTGATAAGTTTCAGCAAGAAAAGCGAAGAGACTAGGATTAATTTCGTCAACAGAACAAAAAGAAATTATTGTGTGACGATTTTACATTTATAGTGGTTCTTGTTTACAACTGGGATGAGAAGATACGTTATAAATGAAACTTAATCTTTTCTCGTCAATGTTATCAGGGTTTTCGCTTTATCCCAATAATAGCCAGCATGAATTGTAGTAGAAGAAAAAGAAAATTTCTTGTTTAAGGTAACTTAAGTGAGGTATATGAAGTCTTGGGAGTTCTATGATTGTATTAAGTACAAAGACTTTGGTGATTGAATAATAAAGACTGACGTTTATTTTGCCGGTTTGTTATTCTTAGTCCGGTTTGGAGGGGATTGTGGCATTGTGACAGTTGCATAATATACATTGGGTTGTTTCAGTGTAATGATGGCTAGTTATGAACAGGGAGAGTTTTGCGTTTTTAAGTAGTTAATGAGTCAGTAGTAAACAAATGGAAGAGATATTTTATTTCAGGTTACAAGGGGTAACTTGATACTTTTGTTTTTCACAATGAGTAAATTCAATTAGAGGTCATGAATCATCGCTTCTAGTTCAAAGGACATAGAGGAGACAAGACTATTTAGATTTGAAACAGTTTTAACATTTACAAAATAAGTGGAAGTGACAACTGTTTTGTTCTTGTATGCAAATGTAACGAGATATTTTTATTCTTAATTACAAAGGGTAATTTTATACCCGGCTTGTTTTTCACAAGGGAGTAAATTCAATTAAATGTGATAAATCGTGAGCACTTGTTTCCCCGAGATGTTTGCTATTTTTAGGTAGAAATGGTAACTTGACACTTCTGTTTTTTTTTTCACAAGGGAGTAAATTCAATAAGAGCTGACAAATCGTCACCACTTGTTCCCATAAAATGTTTGAACAAACAAAACGAGATGTTGCTATTTTTAGTTACAAATGGTAACTTTACACTTTTGTTTTTCACATGGGAGTAAATTCAGTTAGAGCTAACAAGTTATGGCCTCTTGTTCCCAGGATATTAAAGTGCCCCTGTGATAAAAAAATAACTTCCTTTTTTTCTTGAGATTCTGAAAGTGTGTCTGCTTAACACTTGACTGGCAAAATTCTGACCTTTCATTTTTATCCAAAGGCCATTTACTTTAAGTGTAAGTTTTGGATTTCACGATCCGCCATCACTCATGTTCAAACCTGACCGATTTGACCTCAGAGGGTTGGATCCGGCAAAAGTGACGTCAAAGGCTCACCAGCTTAAAATTTCTGCGTGTGAACGCAGCTTATTATGTATGCAAAGTGCGAGTTTAAAAGTGTGAAAGCTCAAAACTCCTGTGCTGCATATTAATTCTGCAGCGTACAGACGCATCGCATTCTTAAACTTGTGAGCCTTTGACGTCATTTTCTTCTCGATCCAGCTCTCTCAAGAACTTAAATTTAGTAATGGCGGATCATTAAATAGGAAAGTTCCAGTTAAATTGAACAGGTGCCTTTTTTAAATCAAGGATTAAAACTTGGGTCAGTTAGTGCTTAGTTAACATAGTTTTGAAATCCAAAGGAAAAAAATAATTTATTTTTTGTCACAGGGGCACTTTAAACAAAAAAGAAATTAATATGTTTGGACAGCTTTTAGGTGTCTGCAACAGCGGTTTGATATAGTTAATTCATGGGCATTTTATGATATTCGTTTCAGTCCAAGATGAAAACTGTTCAAAATAATGTTCTTTGAAGACTGCGTGGCACCAAGTTAAACTATATACAAATTAATTAAATCAGGTTTAAAAGAGTCAGAGCTTATTTCTCTTTCTTGTTCCTCACTGCTTGACATAAATATCTAAATTCAATTACACTTTGACTAGTGAAAACGCGACAATCTTACTTTTCACGGGAACGTTTATAACATGATACTTGTGTTTACTCGAAAAGTTATACAACATGATCCCCTTGTTTTCTCGAAAACTTAAGGGCGATGTCCTATTTCTTCACTGCTGGAGATAAATATTTAAGAAAAAACGGGAGAAGAAACACTAATTATCATTTCAGGAATAAACGAAAACTAATCTAGTTATCAGATAGTCACAACTGACAGGTCGAGTCAAGGAACAGCACGTTCTTATTCTGTTGCCACATTTGGCGTCAAAAACCACTTCAAATTATGAAAGGCGTTTCAGCGAGAGCTTGCTGTACCCACTATTCAACGATTGAGTCTCAAAAGCTGGTACACTAACTTACTACAAAAGCCTCTTAACAGATGTCAACAAGTACAGGTGCCTTACAAACATCTTATCCAAGACGAAAACAAAACAGACAACAACAACTCTAACAACTAACAATAGATGGATCGAAACCGACCAATGACTGATGACAACTTTAACAGGAGTCTTGTAGCCAATACCATAAATGCTTTACTGACCAATCACTTTAACGGTTCAGACTGGAAACACCATCGACTGACAAGCATTATTCACTACCTCCAGGGACCAATTATTCACAAAAAAATAACTCTTGCACGCCTTGTGTGCCTATGTTTTTGATTTGGCTCAGCTGTAACCACATACAATCCTATAAAATACCCTATTTTTGTTAAAGTGCCCCCGTGACAAAAAATAGATTATTTTTTTCCTTTGGATTTCAAAACTATGTTAACTAAACACTAAGTGACCCAAGTTTTAATCCTTGATTTAAAAAAGGCACCTGTTTATTTTAACTGGAACTTTCCTATTTAATGATCTGCCATTACTAAATTTAAGTTCTTGGGAGAGCTGGATCGAGGAGAAAATGACGTCAAAGGCTCACTAGGTTAAGAATGCGATGCGTGTGTACGCTGCAGAATTAATATGCAGCACGGGAGTGTTGGGCTTTCACACTTAAACTCGCACTTTGAATACATAATAAGCTGCGTTCACACGCAGAAATTTTAAGCTGGTGAGCCTTTGACGTCACTTTTCCCGGATCCAAGCCTCTGAGGTTAAATCGGTCAGGTTTGAACGTGAGTGATGGCGGATCGTGAAATCCAAAACTTACACTCAAAGTAAACGGCCTTTGGATAAAAATGAAAGGTCAGAATTTTGCCAGTCAAGTGTTAAGCAGACACACTTTCAGAATCTCAAGAAAAAAAGGAAGTGATTTTTTTATCACAGGGGCACTTTAAAATCTGTCAGAGCTAATCTAAGATACTTAGAATAATGTCAAATACAAAATATTAGAAAAGCTGTCTGAAAAATGCTGACTTTTTAACATTTCAAAATGCAAGGCAATATCATTTCCATGGTGTGGCAAAATATGAACAAAATTCACAGAAGGGAAGTTAAAATATTGAGGAGTCTAAGCCAAAATGTGGAAAACATGTGCCTGTCATTAGACGAGATGTTGTCATGGTAACGACCTTAATCCAAAAATTGACAACCAAAACATAAGCCTTATTTCAACAGTACCCATGCTGTTAAATCTCTACGGGGGGAAACTTTAAGGGAAATTAACTAAGTTTCATTTTCTAACTCGCATTCTATACTGGATGATGTTCATCATAACTCTATAGAGCCACCTTAGTCAGTAGAGGGGATTTTGATGGACTATTTTTTTAGAGTCAACTTAAGGTACCCTCGCACAAAATTGGAAATCTCATGGATTCCAATTGTCTTGGGTGATGGTGGCAAAGGGTTTTTGCATCACCCATGATCGCCCAAAAATTAGTAGCATGACACATGATTGAGACCAAATTAGCCATGTGGTGCGGGACAGGACATCTTAACAGGGTGCAGGATTTGCTATTTTACAGGCACATGGAGAGGAAACTCCCAACCTGCTAGGCTCGCTTTGCTCACACTATTTTATTTTTAGTGCATGTTGGGAGCTTGTTCACAGACGGTGCCATCTCTCCCAGATTAAACCTTATCCAGGAGTCTCTTGGATACAGACCAAATCTCCTGGCCTCTCATCACCACTTTTATTTTGGCCAATAATCATAATTTTCAGGGGACAATGTTTGTCTATGCATTTCTGTGGATGAATTGACAGAGTACTCCTTTTAACAATGTTTTTAGGGCCAAGAAAGTAAAACTGGTGATGTACTAACTTCTTTTTACACAATGCGTGATGGGAAAAATTATCTGTAACACATTAATGATTTAATAGTAAACTTCAGCATATTGCATGATTGGTACCCTCTCCCCCCCCCCCCCCCTTGTCACCCTCTTCAGCTCTCCAAGCTCACTTTTTCAAAAGGTCGCCATTTGGCGACCTTTAATATTATTGTAAAATGGCCACCATAAAAAAAATTCAGTCGCCCAAAAAAAACGTGAAGGGGAGGACACTTCAGTACATATTACACGTCGCCAAAACAATGTGAGGGGGGACACTTTGACATATTACACCAAGGGCTAATGAGCCAAAAGGAACGTTTTCAACACTTAACAGTAAGTTTATGCATTCATGTAGAGTTTCTGAACAACTTAAGAGGGGGAAATAGAAAGACAGGTGATACTGCTGCTTGTACTATTGATAAATTTGTCCTATTATTGATAATTTTTTGAGTAAGTTTCTCTTTCAATTTGTTGGTCGCCAAATATTTTTCCACTTGCCATGGCAACCAAACTGGTCACAGCTTGGAGCACTGCTCTTACATGTAGGTTGGTATCTGATCTCTGAATCACCTGAATGTAAATATAACTGATGAAAAGAATACTGGCAAATAGTGGTCGCAACCATAAGCTTAGTATTACATGAAAACAATAAAGCAATGACCCTCGACTGAAATTCCTAATCAATTTTTTCGTTTCCTAAAATAAGAAATTGGATTAACAGACTTGAACCTTACATTGATTAGGCTCATGAACATCATAAACAATGATTTTATAATGTGTAATATAAGTTTGCCAAGTATCTGTCTGATTGTATGTCCACAGTACATTTATATTGTATGATTTCCTTTTATTCTATTTGTAGGAATTGAAAGCCATGATGTTTCTGTGTTGTTCCAAGTCATTAGTGGAAATCGACTCCGACATTTTACCCTCGCCATCTTACATGGTGCATGTATGAATTCTTGTGATCCTAAATGCAAGCTACTGAGCCTGTACCCAGTTGGGTCTATTAGAAAGTATACATTCAGAGGTGGAAAATGTATGAAAAGTAAACCAGATGGAGCAAGCCGAGATAAGTTTGAGATTGGCACATTCTGTAGAATAGAGTTCCCAGAAACATTCAAGTCTTTGGAACAAGCAATTAACAATGATAGAAAAATCATGAAAGTAATCTCGGATTCAAGAGCCAAATTGCATGTCCCCAACTATGAGCATAATCCTCTGCTGCGGGTTGCTTACACCACACGAAAGCATAGGCCAAATTTAATCAAACATGTCTTCAAAGCTGCAGTGGCACAGAACCCACAAGAGTTGGAAAGTTGTGGCGTGAGGGCAGCAAGTTTGGATGGATGCTTGTTGTCTACAATTGCCAGAAAGGCAAAAAGTGTTGGAGTTGTCTTAGCGATAAACAACACCCTTGGACCATTAGGTGGTTCCTTATTAGTAAATGCACCTGGTGCCATGCAGAAAGTGATCTGCTATTTTGTCATGTCAGTGGTTGTTGCTGGTCTACCTTCAGGTGAGATAAAAGCAGTCATGCATTATCATGTCCACTACCACAAACATTTCCATTGTTAATTCATCATTGTTATAGTCACCATCAACTGCTGTGTATTTTAATTGAGTGTATGCATACAGTATTAGTATTGTTATTATAACAATAACAATAACAATAATGATAATTATAGTTAAAAATAGTAATACTTACTACTAATGATAATATAAAATAAATAATGATAATAGATTATTATTATTATTATTATTTCTGATGATAAAAGGTTTCGTGAAGAACTTTAGAATAAATGGGTTATTCCAGAAAAAATCCACACCCCCCCGACAGCTGGGGTCGTTTTTTAACCCCCCCTCTGACCTGGATTCCCTGAAGCACTGACGACCCCCCCTCCTGTCTGGATTTCCAAGACAAAAGACCCCCCCTCCCGCCTGGATTTCCGCGAAAAATAAAAAAAATAAAATAAAAAAAAAAAGTGCGAAGGTGGGAAAGTAACTCAGTTATTTTACTTTCTTTACTATTATCAAATGTTACACGAAACAACCAAGATTTCAGCGGGGCTAACGTGAAATTACTCAACGGTGGCGCACTAGGTCTGGGTACGAGTAAAAATGTGTCAGGCGTTTCAAACTCTTCTTTGCAACAACGTTGCGACGGCTCTTTCTTCAGTACCTTGCCCGCCTTTCCTGCTATAAAAGGACCTACAAAGGAACTTAGATTATCATTTACGTCAGGTGAGAAATATGTAAACAAAATATTTCTACTATTTTCAGGGTCTGAGAGCGTTTAAGTGTCACCGAACTAAACGTTCGAATCGCGTGAACTATCGGTTGAAATGACCCCTGCAGAAGACTTTTTCCAGTTCAACCCCCCCTCCCGCCTGGATTTCCAGGGTCTTTGCCCCCCCTTCCGCGAGAATTTCCAGAATCCCATCCGTCGGGGGGGGTGTGGATTTTTTCTGGAATAACCCAATATAATAAGCGATATAAAAATAGAACGACGTTTCCATGACTCCATGTCATCATTATGGATTTTGAAGTACATGATAGAATTGATTGTATGTATAGTAGTAGTGTAAAAATATCTAGGGATTTGAAAAGGGTATTAAAGTATTCAACTGTTATGTAAAAAGTTTGGTGCAAACAGAATCCGATTCTGGGTAAAGTTTTGGCTTTGTGTTCCTGATGAACAGCATCTCGTAGATTAGACAGTCAAACTTTTGTGGGGCATCTCTTTAGAACTGTAGACTGGTCTTGTAGATAAGTTGGTTGCAGCCTGTGTTCTTCTTTCAAGTGTTTACCAAAGATCAAAAGATCAGAGGTTGGCCAACATTGTATGGAAAGATCTCAGTGAACTCAGCAAGAAAATTGGAAGCGATTTGCACCCATTGTTTACTAGTAGAAAAATCATTGACAACATCACAGGTGTGAAGGCCAAACCTCCCCTAATTAACCAACATTGCATTGTTTACAAATTTTCATGTGATCTGTGCGATACAGATTATGTCAGATATACAACCCGACACCTCTTTCAATGCATCGCCAAACATAAACATTCTTCTATTGGTAAACACTTGAAAGAAAAACACAGGCTGCAACCAACTAATCTACAAGACCAGTTTACAGTCCTAAAGGAATGCCGCACAAAGTTTGACTGTCTAATCTTCGAGATGTTGTTCATCACCAACATAAAGCCAAAACTTAACACACAATCGGATTCTGTTTGTGCCAGACTTTTTACATAACAATTGAATACTTTAATACCCTTTTAGATCCCTACATATTTTCACACTACTACTACAGCTATATATAAAATCAATTCTATCATGTACTCCAAACTCGATAATGATGACATGGAGTCATGAAAACGTCGTTCTATTTTTATATCGCTTACATTTATTTTAAATTATTATTATTATTATTATTATTATTAGTATATACCACACAAGTGAATAGTACTGATTGGCTAGCTCGGAGGTGATTAGCCAAGTACTATTCACCTCTGAGCAGCAGAAGAAAAACAAATTGGCTTCCTGTTTCGCTTCAGTTTCCGAAGAGGAAATTCTTTCAGTGAACGACGAGGCTGTACCAAATAACAAAAAATGGCAGCAAAGTTTGATGTACACAGTACTTAATGGGAAGTTATTTATCTCTCCAACCTCACATTCTAAGGCACAAAATCAGAATACAATGGCTTGTTTACGAAAACTGTCAAGCACTAAAATTACACAACAAATGAAACATCTAATTACAGCTTGGTTTCAACAACAGGAGGAATTTACTCAACCATTGAGGCAATGACATCGCAGCAACTTAATAAGTGCCTGCAAAAAATTTATTTGTCGCCAAGACGGCGAGACTGAACTATTTACAATAAAAAAACTCACTTACCGCTATTCGGGCGTGCATCACATTTTTTTGTCCGACCATTTGTCGGTATATTGTTACAAATAAAGTTACTCTTTGGTCTGCTAGTTATTCAGCTTGTGTGGTATGTACTAAAACAATTATTCATCTCAGTGTCGGTGAAAGTGGTGGATATTTACCCTCACTGTGGTGAATAATATTGTTAATTATTATTGTTATTACTATTTTTATTTTTATGTTAGGTCCTGTTTAGAAGGAGGTAGGGTAGCCCTACTGTCAGGGTAACCCTACTGCCAAGACAACTTTGCGCTTGTTACGCTTCGGCTACTTTGTAAGTAAAGCATGAACAGATAACAAAACTGGAAAATAGTTTATTTCCAAAGCAAAAATATGACAAATCGTGAAAGAACTTGATGTTTCTGGGTCATAATTCACTGATTTTGTCAGCATTGTGATCATATTTTGCTTTTTGGAGCCAAAATAGAGTTGTCCCGGGTAGGCCAGTTGTTCCTTGCAGAGCATTTACAAGGAGCTAGGGTGAGGCGCTAGGGTTACCCTAGCGCCAGGGTAACCCTAGCAATCAGCTAAGGTTACCCTAGCGGTAGGGTAACCCTAGCTGCCTTGTAAATGCATCGTTGAAAATAAGAAGAAATGTGCGAGTGCCAGGAAAACCCTCTTGCTAGGGTAACCCTAGCACCAGGGTTACCCTACCTGCTTGTAAACGGGGCCTCAGTAGCAGTAGTACATTTGTAGTAGTATAAGCTCTTGCAGTCTTTCACACTGGCTACTATTTAAATATGTGAGGAGCTGCAGTAACCTTGGCTAAGGGTTACAGTGGCTTATCTCTGTATCAAGCACTTTGGATTCAAGCCCTGGCCAAAGCCATTGCATTGTTTTCTAGGGCAAGAAATTTAACTCTCACGGTGCCTTTGTCCACCCAGGTGTATACTACCCCCTCCCCTCCTGCCACTCTATGGGTACCAGGGAATTTAATGATGGGGACAACCCTGTAATAGACTAGCATACCATCCACAAGGGAAGTAGAAATACTCCTGGTGGCTTCATTATTACAGAAACTGGGATAAGATCTGACATTTGTTTTACCTTACTACAGTATATACAGTACACTGTAGCTATGTGCTTTATGTATGTAATATTCTTTGTTATATAAAGGTTAGTGGTATACTCATTTGGTAACAAAAAAAATAATAAATTTAAAACGATATGATATCCTCACATGTGAAATATCATTTTCTAGTCAGTTTAATTTCACTTAGCGTGGATCTTCTTCGGTCATCTTCGGTAATCTTTGGAAAATCGCCACAAACGTCATTATGTATTGTCAATGTTATTGATAAAAAAGAAAATTACATGGTCGCTTGGAGAAACAAAGTTTATCTTTGAGTGTTAAAAAATATATCATGATGAGCACAGTGAATGAGTGAAATATTTTTCACAGTCTTTCCGTAAAACCGTGAACACCAGAGAAAATTTCTGGAGTGTATTGTTTTGCAACCAATCAGATGCGACATGAAACCGCAAAAGATAACTGCCAAACTGCAGCATTGATTAGTAGCAACTTGACGCGAAACAACGAGCTGGCTTTTTCTTCTACGAGAGTTACTGTGTTCAAATACTGAAATTTTTCTTTCTTGATTTCGGCTTTGGTATCCCCAAAGAATAGATATGAATGACATTTTACAGAAAGCGATGTTAATTCAAGAAGAGAGGATCAGTCGATCAGACACAGCTAGACAGGGCGTCTGAGATTGAGAAAAAATGAGCCAATCACAAGCCATGTTCCTCTGTGTTTGCTCCACGTGCAGTTCAAAAGGTCATGCTAGTTGGCTGTGGTTGGTGGTTTTCGATCCCTATTTTATTGAAGCTGAGAAACCTTTACCCATGACAGGAACCTGTATCATTGTAAATTTTCACATTTTGCATTTACTTTCAGGTCAATTCGGTACTTTGGTTTTTAACAGACGGAATCAAGTGACTTGTGTTGGTTTGTGGTAAAAAATAGCTTTTTCAGAGAGTTACAAAGGGAAAATTGAAGATTTCTTGTAGAAGAAAGGGCCAGCTTGTTACGTATCAAGTCGTACCTGATCGCTGCTGCGGTTTGTCTGTTATCTTTTGCGATTTCATCTCGCATCTGATTAGTTGCGAAATAATAAACATTCCAGAATTTTCCTCTGGTGTTCACAGTTTTACGGGAAAGACTGTAAAACCGATAAATTTCAAAAGAAGATAAATTTCATTTCTCTGTGCGGCAATGTAATATCCTCTATTGAGGTTTTGCACAGCAGTCATGTTGCATGGCAGGAACAATTTGAAAATGTTTTGCATAAGAAAAAACTTTTTCCCATAGGAAAAAGAATCTATTGTTCCTGCCATGCAACATGGCTCTCATGCAAACCTCTATATAGTTTATTCTGTGAGAAAGTATGTCATGATGAACTTCTTGGCTAATTATCATACTGTGTACATCAGGGTACTGCAGTTACTTTATCATGCAAATGCCAAGCATTGCATTATGAATTAATTCTTACAGAATGGAACCATCAGTCAGCTATAAGCAAACTTTGTGTATTTTAGTGTGTTGATTTTAGCCAGAAAGGATGAACTTTGGCAAACAATATCAATGTGTTGGAGGCCAATTCAAGGAGTTAAAAACATACTGCAGGGTTGGTTAATTTTGAGAGCACTTGTCATTCGGGCGAGTAACCCTCAAAATGCACTCGCCCAGATTAGTTTAATTCACTCACCCGAAATCATTCCCTTATCGTGATCATGCTGTAGCCACACCCAGCCAACTTGCCATTTTGCCAAAAACTTCCTCGTCCTGTTCTTCTCATATTCCTTTGAATCATGGGCAGCTTTCGGGTTTTTTTCTTTATTTTCCTCTTCAGCGACTTTCGGAACTCCGGAAATATACTTCCACATTTTGGCAAGGAATCACTTCACATTATCAAACTTACCAGAGGAACACAAATTGATCAAAAACAATTCAATTGCAATATTGTCAAGCATGTGGTGGACTGAGGGTTATTACTTCAATGAAAAATTCTAGTTTAAGACCTTAAACCCCGAGAAATCGCAATAGAGGCACTTACTTTACATTTCAAATAGTTTTTTATTGATGAATCTCCGTGAGATCCCTGCAGTTTGCAGCCAAACGTGTCTTTTTTTTCAGGGGTGGTTGCAGTTTGGGTGCCATGTTTACCTGATCATGGATGGCTCAGTAGTGACTAGCAGTATCACGCGTTATGTAATTACCACTACAAGGAAGCTATTGTTTACTTTTTTGCGAAGCCCAATTTTGGGCTTCAACGCCAATTTATTGGACAGTTTTAAATATAAAACTTTGCAAAATAGAAATGGACAATGGTACATGTAAGTTTGTGTTTAGAAATTTATTGGCAAAACGGAATGTAAAAAACATCGTTTATTTTGCAGTTTAATATTAATTTGTTGGCGATGAAAAATCGCACTCGCCAAACGGGCGAGTGAAAACTACAATATTGCTGGAAACAAAAAGGCTAAAGAATGCAAGCGAACAATGGAAATCAAAAATAAAGTTTTTGCTTTCAACACTATAGTATTTTACTTGCTCAATTTTATAATTATAATAATTTATGTTGTAAGTTTTAATTTTATTTTCAACTATCTGTATTTATATAGCAGTGGCCAATTAGTGTACATGTATACTTACCTGAGGATAATCTCTAAACTAGTGCTAATTTTGAAGATAATTATACTATTTTGAAATTCATAATCCTAAGCAAACCTGTTTCCCAAAAATCTAGTATATCCACCGAAACAGGAGGGAGAGGATGAAGATGGTCTGTCTGAAGATTCTGGTTTATCTGATGACGATGATGATGAAAGTTCTGACGATGAACAGCCTTCCACTTCAGGAGTGGCCAGTTCTGGTGAGAGTGGAATTCCAGCTGGGAGTTCATCTTCAGAAGTGTTCCCAAGAAGTATGTCAATTGTTTGTTTTGAACTTTCTATGTCACGGTTGGTGTATGTATGTTGCCTGAGCAAAGCAGGCAAAGACTAGTGTTGAAAGATACACTTGTGTGGGATAATTCTGTGAGTGTTTGTTATTCTACAAATGACTCACACAGTAAGAAAGTTAGACTTGCCACAAGCTGACCTTTGCTAATCCTTCACTCATTCATTTCGATTGATAAAGTCAGCAGCATGAGGGACAGAAGCCATGATAGGTAAACTTGTTTCACTTGCAGGGACATGGATTAGCTTATAAATTTTTGGTGCAAAGAACATAATTGACATTTGTCACTTTTCATGTCCTTTGCACACGGTCATCGCAAAAAAGACTTTATTCCAACCAAAGCTTAAATTTCAAGTACTGGCCCTTAATTAACTCAAGTGAAGTAATTTGTATGTAGTGTATATTAGATTTAGTCAGCAATATTGGCAAAATGGCACAAAATGGCTATTCTATTGAATTTTGCCTTTTGGAAGACATAACCGTGTTTAAACCAATTGTAAATTATTTGTTGTAGTCCAGATTGAACAGACAACACTAACTAAAGAGAAGAGAGAGAGCTTTAATTCTGATTGAAGTCGCAATGACCTGCAGAGAATAAAAGCCCTGTTCCCGAGAGTCATTCATCGCATTCATCAATGACTGCTTCCAACCTGGTAAAATGGCTGATACAAATTTGCTGTGATGCCTTTTCTTTGTAGAGAAGGAACTTGAAAAAAAAAGTGAAGTCTTGGAGTTGACTGGCTCAAGCTGCAGGAGCTTATCCCAGTTTCTGTAGCATGAAATGGCTCTCAAAGATGATCGTGAAGCATGAGTTAGAGACTGGTAACAGAGCCACCCCCACTTTCATGCTTAACCTTGTAAACTGGACTTTGAACTCCCATTCGTTCTACTACAACATGGATAAACATGCTGCCAGTGAGATCGTAATTTTCTGGGTCCTAACTAGCACCCAATCGCCTGGCTGGAAAACTCCAGGTGCCCAAGACTCTTTTTTTTTAAATACTCCCTGCCACGTTCGGCAGTCTTCTTTGCATTCTGTTCAGCTATCTGGTATGTCTCTTTCATATCATGCTACCAGTTTTGATGGTGAGTGTTGTAATCTCCCTTTGCACAGTCTTGATTCAAACTGAACACCAGATCGATAGGTAGGCATGGTGTTCATTCAAACAACAAATAATATGGCACATGCCCGCAATTGTATGTGTGGATCATTTTGTTCGGTGATTCATCCCACTTTCTTTTCTTCAGATCTGGAAGTGTTCGTAACTTAGACAATAGCATGTAGTTCATTTTCTCAACTTGCCCATTCCCTTGAGGGTGATAGGGGCTGGTGAAAGACTTGGAAATGCAAGACAGTTAATGCAGTTGATAGATGAAATTGTTGTAAAATTCGCCTCCCTGGTCACTGTGTAAATGGGCTGGAAATCCAAATCGTGGTACAAAATCATTGTAAATCTTTTCAGCCACCATTCGTGCGCCTTGTATCGGGTTGGTGGGCCTGTGCAAACCTTGTGAAGTGATCCACTATCAGCAAAATGTACTCGAATCCCTGTTGGCTTTTCTCCAAATGGAGAAAGACTATGGACATCATCTCAAAAGGGGCAGTTGTTGTGATGCTCTCGATTGGTGCTTTAGGAGTGATTGGAGGTTTCTTTTGCTGGATGCAGCGACATTTGTTGGCAATGAAGTACTCGATTTCCTCTTACATTTTAAGTTGATAGAACCTGGATCTAACCAAGTCCAACAACAACAACAACAACAACAACAATCTTTATTCGTGCCCAGAAATTACATAGTAGACTTTAAACACCACTCGATCTGCACCAAGGTGACCTATTTCAGTGTGGAGCTCCTGGTAAACCAGTTGCTTGAACTTTGTGGGTAATACTAGCTGCAATCAACTCTTAGTTTGATGTCACAGGATCCAGTATGCTGATCTGTGGAGTTTATTACATGCTCTTAAGGGAACAAGGTTGCAAATTACTATGCTGGCCGGCAGTGCAGGACAAAATGGCAGATTTTGTTGCTCCACCAAAAATTAAACCTGTTAGCAAGGATGTGCTG
>CM042747.1:40398280-40415780 GCA_022496165.2 Catalaphyllia jardinei | reverse complement strand
ACCGGCATTGTCTTTTTTGAGGTGACCATACTGTCCTAATGTGGAGTATACTGGTTTTAGCAACTTAGTAAAGCACTTAGGGACAGATGAAAGCCCATTTGGCATAGATGTGTATTAGTATAGGCAACCCTACCAATAAAACCTCAAGTATTTGCGCTGTTCCTCAGCCATGGAAACTACATAGTAGGCATCATTCAGGTCTATTGATGCCGTAAAACAGTTTGGGGTTATGAGTCACACGGCAGACCAAAAGGTGCCCATTTTGAATGGTGTTTCTCGATGTGTTTATTGAGGCCGTTTAAATTCAAAATCATGCTATAATTGCCACTTTTCTTTTTCCACACAAAAATCGTGGAGATGACTGTATATTCATCTGGAGAGTGTACATCAGGCTTAGTAACACCCAGTTCAAGCAGGTGAGTAATTTCTGAATCAATAATTTCTTTTTCATTTGAATTAAACTGAGTTTCAGGCCTTGGCCTAGTTTGATTTGGATTTCCAATCTCCAGATGGCAATGCTGTACAATGTCCAGTACATTTTGGTCTGTTGTGATACTCGACCAAGCTGGTAAAAAATGCCTTAGCCTACCAGCACATTTTCCTGTTGTTAAACTAACCTGAGTAGAATTCGAGGTTAGTCGCTCTTCTTCTCCCCCCCCCCCCCTGCTTCCTTCTGAAGTAGAAGAGGCTATGGTAGTTTTTTGACTGCTTGTTGTTGCTGTTACGAGCACCATCATATTTCCTCTTACCCTGCCAATAGGGGCGTTGTTGACTGCTTTTTGCAGAACAAGTGGAACTGCTGTCTTTGGTAAGATTGGAGCTTAGCCTGTTGGTGTCTGACATATCTTTAACAGCTTTTGGAAGGTCATTCCCAAACAGTAATCTTGTTACTGGATTTGATGGGCTGCAGAAATGTCTATAATTTGCATTGAGCTGGGATCTCATCAGCTCTCTCCGTGAAAAATTTAACTCCTGGTTAGCATTTGCCAGCAATAGCGCCCTATCCATGAGCATATAAATTAGGGGATTTCTGTTTTTCCTCGGCTTATCCAGTTGGCTTTTCTTAGCAGAAGGCTCGCCCTCGACAAGCCATTCGAATCATGGTCATAATTGGCATCATCCGGTTCTTCGTCAGTGTGCAAGGCAATCAAGTCGCCAAGGCCAGTGAAACCGGCCTTCACTGAATTCCTTAGGCCTTCAAATAAACTCTTGAGGGCTTCAGCAACTGATAACGGAGCCAAGGGCTGCTGCGTTTAAAGTAATAGTCGAGCTTTCTTCGCTTACGCTGTCCTTTGGTGTGAAGGACTTTTTGCCACCTTTTTGGGGTGCTGATGTTCCAGCCGATTTTCGCACCTCATTCGTGCCTTTATCCTCCTTAGAGGATTTCTCCTTATCCCTTACCTCTGAAGTTGGGGTTGAAAGTGGACTGTAGAATTTTTGTCCTTAGAGCAAACTGTGCTTTGACCAAGATGGTGTAAGCTTGCACTGAGTTGGCGCATGCGCTTGCGATCTCATGTGATCCCACAGCACGATAAGGAGATAGAACCGCATGTTCACTCGAAAGTGCGCAAACAAAAAAAACCCATTTTTTTCGCCCATGCGCAGACAAAAGTCACCCTTGCTCATTCAAAGCACTTTTATATTGAGTATCACTCTGTTCGACCGAACTATTGCATAACACCAGTCAAGTTGAGTCGAGTCAAGTCGTGATACGTTGTGCCTACTCGTTACTTGCTACCTTTACTTCCTCCTTACACCTCTAATTACTCTTTACAGTTACCTTATACCTTCAGGGCGTGTCCAGTTTAAACTTACAGAGCTGGGTGTCCAACTATACAAATGATTTGCCTTTAGCAAATTTAATCTGTTCCTCAGTTTCCAGACCCAAAGCGCTAAAAAATCGTGTCTGTATTTTGCTATTTTCAGTTACAGTGAAAAGTTATGGAACGTTTTCGAAATAATATTAGAAAAATGTGAAGCGTTTGTACAAAATCGCTCTCACTTTTTTTGTAGTTTATGTGTTAATCTATTCACTGTCAAAATTTGGGGGGTAATCAGACAAATTCCCTATGAGTTTTAGCTCTTTAGAGTGTCCGCTTCAAGTGAAAAAATTGATTCGAGAAAACAGCGCTAAATATGTCAATCAGACGGGTAATTTTTACTTCCGGGCAAAACGTAAAACCGACATTTCTCTGCCAGTATTTAATTTTTTTCAATGATTTCTTTTTTACATTAGAGATTTCATTTGGATCAATACTTTAACCGAAAAAAATCGAAATTTGAAGAAAACTGCCAAGCTAAAGGTATACGGTAACCTTAAACCTCTGGGCCGGGTTGTTCGAAAGCCGGTTAACGTTAATCCGGGATTAAACGTTAACTGCAGCATTATTTTTTCTTGTTTAAAAATGTTTTTCACCTCTAACGTTTGATGTAGTTTGAGATTACTACAACTTAAAACTGAAGGGCAAACAATATAAACAGAAAACCTCACCAAAAAGTTACAAAACTGAAATCAAAATTCTGGCTAACCCTGGGTTAGCTTAATCGGGCTTTGAACAACCCGGCCCTGGTAAGTAGAGTACGGTATAACGTTAGGTGTAAGTCAAGTCGACTACAAAGTTGGCCAACTCAACTAAATTTGGGTGTATTGGACAACCATGATTGATCCATTGATTCTGATGTAGATCTTCCCAAAGAAAAATACCCGAAAATTGCTTGTCAGTAGCAAGGTCAAAACTATTCTGATTCATGTGCCTGTGTAATTAATTCTTGTCGTAGTGAAACCAGGCATACCCAAGGATAGTGAACTGCATAACCTGGCAAATGATGTTAGTCCATTTTGGAAGAAACTCGGGCGTGAGTTAGGAGTTGAAGAGTCAAAGCTTTCTCAGTTTGAATTAAACTACCAGCAAGATGCATATGAAAAGGCATTTCAGATGTTGCAACACTGGAGAGAAACAAGGGACAATCAGGCAACCTACGATAGTTTGTTCAATGCCTTAACTAGTACTGTGGTGGGTCGGAATGATTTAGGAAAAAAATATTGTGAGTTGACTTTAGAGTGTACAAATATTTAAATTTGTGAATTCACAGTGCAACAATGACATGTCTGTTTTTACTCAAACTCTATACATGTATTTTTAATTGTTTGCAAAACCTCTTGCAGCTTTTGTTGTTGTGTTCTTAGCGAGAAGCTTAATATATTTTAATGTCCCGAAGACAAGTAAACTAGACGTGTACATGATCATAGGTAGCTATGTGTCAAGGTGTAGTTTAGGTAGTTTAGGTGTTATCTAACTAGAACAGGAACTTGTATATATACATTTTTATAGGTTAGTTTAACTTCTTAAGGCAGTGCATTGATTGAGTGTATTTCGTCCAAAAGCATGAGATGACTGATGGTTTAATACACGTTTCATGTTTTAATTCATCCGTGTGCACAAATATTCTCCCAGAGGGGTCTGATAGGAGTTTAAGGGTGATAAATGACAGCGTCTGTGGGCTTATCAAACAAGAGTTTTGCTGTACAGTTATTTAACTTTGTTAATCACTCATGATCACAGTCTGAATTGGTTACCATTTTTTTATTTGGTGCAGCTGTACCTTTTAAAGTTTATTTATTTTCCGGAAAAAAGCTTCATATTTTTAAAATTCAGGAAAAGAGAGGAAGAGAGAAGTGCAGGGTGGATCCATATTAAAGTGAATTAAAATGGTCACATGAAGAACAGAGTTAATTTAATTAGTTTTGAGTCATGAATTTTATTATTAGAGATTTCTAGTTCAAAGACAAAAATGTAGTTACCTGGTAATTGTTTCAAAATGGAATATTATAATGTGGTCATAAATGTATAGCAGGTTATGAAAAGGAAGTTTCAAATAGACACAAAGATTTGTAAATTTGTAGCAAAAGTGTGAATTTCCTGCGCGCCCGAGGTCCCACTCGCAATATGTCAATTTCCCATAGGGAGCCTCTGCGGAGGAGAGTGGTCTGTTGTCAGGTTTTAGAGTATATCAGCTATATTTTTCTAGCTTAAGTGTACTATAGGTTTAGATATTTTTTCAGAAAATGTAAAGGAAAAAAATGATGTTCAGAAATTTTGTTTTTGGTATTTTTAAGTTAAGAATTACATCACAGGAAGTTGCTGTAAAACTAACAGTCTATAACTGTATTTACTATCATTAAATAACGTCATTACTTACCTACTTATTTATGTACTTGTACATAATTGCTGTCTAGCCTAGGTTTTTTTGAAAAGTGAAGAAAAATCAGGTTGGACAATAGCCAACGTGATAAAACATAGAACAGCCAGTATGAGATAACCCCATTTTGCTAGACTTTCAGAAAAGTCCAAGTCTTCGTCTTGAAACTTACAGCTCGCTTAGCTATTCTACCCCGAAACTCATGGAGTCGACTTGTGGTATCTGCCATCTTGCCCGCTCGAGTCGAAAATCATTACTGTGGTGATGGGTTAATCCCTTTGCAGATTCCGAATGAAGTTGTAGAGAGTATTTGGTTCGCCCCCTCTCCCGAAACTGTAGCTAAAAAGGGTCCAGCACGAGAGCACAAGAGGTGCGTGGAAGCTTGTGTAGAGAGATGGAGGCTTCACTTCTGTCCAATTACTGGGACATATCGTCGTGTTTATCTAGTTTTACTTTGCGGTCCCGGTTTGCGGTATTCTTTTATCCATAAAGTTCTCAGACGCGAAACAGCGTTTCAAGTGCATGGCCGTTATTCTTTTGAACACAAATTTCCCTCCAAAAATTTGTTGTATAGCTGGGATGAGCATTCTCATTAACCATACCGCAAGGTCGCATAACATTTAAGATGGCCGCTTCCAAGGACGGAGCGTGAAAATGGCGCGCGAGAAAAAGAGAGAGAAGGCGAAAGAGAGAGAGACAGGGGGTGGAGAGACTAAGGGCCACTTTATTTGAGTCCGTTCAACCACAGGCCGCCCAAGCTAAGTATGTACAACGAAGGCTTCATAGAATTTGGATGGGCTAAATATACTAACATAATGCTATGAATGTGCAAATAGACTTCACTTTCCTCAGCATAGGGTTGACGTTGAGTCTTCGATGCAATTTGGGTGCAATTTATGTCCAGTTTGGACCGTTTTGTGGCTTACAAAATGTTTGCGATGTCGTTGGTTGAGGGGAGACCCCAACCAATGACTAAGGTTAATTCACAATACAAATTCTATAAGCTTTTGTTGTGTTGTTAGCCTGCGTAGCAGGCGTTAAATGGGGGAGGGAAGGCCAAGTGCGGATGGATGGAGGGGGAGTCGCTTTCTTCTGCGTCCCTACCTTTTCGCCGTTTACGCTATAGAGTGTGCGCAAATCCAAAACTAGAGTCACTTATGGTTTTATCCCCATCAAGCTTAAGAGGTACTAAATTTATATCTGTTTACAACTTTCCAGCTCAATAGCGTCTTCCCTTTGGAAATCAGGCGTGACCTAAAACCAAGATCGCGTTTGTCGAAAAATATACACTTATCTCGTGAGTTTTAGCCATTTTATGAGTTTAAGTATTTCGGACCTACTTCTGTTTTGGTTATTTCCCTCGAAACTCAGTATTGCCGGCTAGGAGATGTAAGCGGGGCCGTTTTGGAGTCACTGATTAATGTTTCCAGTTGAGGCTGTAACCTGGCGAGTTGAGCAAATAGCAAAAGGAAATTTCCACAATTTTTGTTTGGAAAAGAAAATAGAAAAGTAATTTTAGCGGAGATTTCCTATTCGGAAATTGTGGAATTTTCCCTTTTCTCTGTACATATATTCCAGTCTCGTGAACGGAAAACAATAACGGCAAGGTAAGCACGGTACTATCCTTTTCCGGATGGTTTGCCTTTGCCGACCTGGAAACACATGCTGCCTTCCTAAAACAGTTCTATTAGAGATATTACAGCAGCTATTAGCCTCGTAAGAAGACGCTCTTTAGGCTTGTCACGCAATTTTTCTCCTTCACGACGACCTAAAAGCGCGTCTGAGTGGACTGAGTACGAGGGTAAGTAGCTACAGACATTTGTCAGAAAACTGGCTGACAAAATCTTAGCTCAATAATATAGTCAATCAATTTTTTTACGTTAACTGCAGACATTTTCGTGCACTCATTGCCTAATTTTTATCTTCAATAAGCGGACAGACACATGAATGCATAATTTCTGCCATGTGGAAAATGAGCTCCTATGCAGACATTCTTTGGGCCTAACCCGAAGAATGACTGCGTAGGAGGCTAGCAACGAGCGAGAGCGGAAAATTTGATAATTTTTTATCGTAAAACAACAAATTGTCGTCACTTTTTCATGCGTCTGCCCTGTTATTAACAATGAATTTCGACATTTTGTTAAAGTGCATATGACCCGAAAAATTAGTCATTTCAAAAATACGCTCATTTCAAAGGCTTTTCAAAGTAGAGTAAAATGGCGTTTTTCTTTTTGTGATATCTTTATTTTGTTCCAGAGATATTCACGTTTTCCTATTATGCAAATTTAGTCACTGATGATGTCATCGATTGTGCAAGTACAGTGGTGTGACTCAAAATTAAGAACATCTCCGCCAATAATGAAGCAACGCTATTGAAACTTGGCAGGGATGATGCACCCTACAAAATATACCAGATGGTACACATTTTGATGTTGCTAAGGCAGCATGCTCGAATGCAGTCTCCTGCCCCTTCAAAATTAAATATTACCATTTGCGACTCAACAAGGCAAAATACCTGGTCTTAGGACGTATGCCAGTCCCACCTTCATTGGGTCTCCTCTTTAACATTTTCAACTGTATATTTTGCCCTGTGCAGCTACAAATAGTAAGATTTGATTTTAAAGAGGAAGAGACTGGAACCGAGCATGTTGCCATAGCAACATCAAAATGTGAACCATCTGGTATATTCTGTAAGGTGCAATATCCCTGCCAAGTTTCAATAGCATTGCTTCATTATTGGCGGAGATATTCTTAATTCTCAGTCACACCACTGTACGTACTTGCACAACCGATGACGTCATCAGTAAAAAGTAAAGTAAAGTAAAGTAAACTTTATTTTACCAGGGTGGCCCATTCAGCAACGAGGCTGATATCCAGAGGGGCCCTGGACTAAAAATATAGTAATTAAAAATACAATACATCATGATAATTTAAAAATACAATTTAGAAATACAAGGTATAGATTTAAAAAAAAAAAGCATGCAATAATTAAAAATATAAAGTATAAGCAAGCATGCAATAATTCATAAAAATCTAATGTCTATAAAATCTAAAAATTGTAGGTATTAATTAAAACTCTGAAGGAAGAAAGTGACTTGGCGTTTTGAATGTTACGGGGTAGGAGGTTAAAAAAAGCTGAACCGGAATATCTAAAAGTTCGTTTAGCAAGGCTAAGTTTGGGTTTGGGCAGGTGCAGATCTGTTCTTCTACGAGTATTGTAGTCATGCACATTGAAATTTCTTGTGAAATATCCACTCAAGTATTTAGGCACTAGATTATTTAGACATTTATATACTAAAGTACATTTATGTCTTTTCCGTTTCGTTTCTAGCTCCACCCACCCTAAAACATTTAAAGTGTCTTTAGAAGAGTCACGCCTTAGAACAATACGGGCAGCGCGATTTTGTAACCGTTGTAAGGTTTTACTGGAGGTCGCTGACAATTCACCCCACACGGTGTCTGTATAACACAAGATTGGCTCTATAAGTGTATTGTAGACACACTTCGCTGCATTAAGAGTAAGGCAAGATCTTATTCGTGCTAAAATTCCCAGTCGCTTGTTGACTTTTTTACAAATCGAGTCAACATGCTCTTTCCAATGAAGTTGTTCGTCGAGCATAACCCCGAGATAATTAAACTTCGTCACTCTCTCTATGTCCTTTCCTTGGATTTGCAGTACAAAGTCTGATGAGGTTTATAATAGTTGCCTTGTTCCAAAGAGTAGTCCTTTCGTTTTACTATGATTTAATATCAGTCTGTTACTCGTCAGCCACTGTTCAACTCGTTTGAGATCTTCTTGTAGATTTTCCCTGATGACGTTAACATGAGACCCGGTATAGTAGATCACTGTATCGTCCGCGTACATGCTAATTTCTGAGTGCATCAGACACTTAGGTAGATCATTTATGTAAATAACAAATAGTAATGGTCCTAGTAAGGAACCTTGCGGAACGCCGAAGTCCAAAGGTAGGCTGGATGATAACTCTTTTCCGTATTGAACTTTCTGCGAACGAATAGTTAGATAATTTCTGAACCAGGTGAGACTGCGTCCTCTAACACCACAGTGCTGTAGCTTATGAAGTAGGCAATGGTGATCAACAAGATCGAAGGCCTTTTTTAAATCGATAAAGGCAGCTCCGGTTAACTGTTGCTTGTCCATGTGTTCTAAAATATGGTCAACCAGGTAAACAACCGCAGTCTCAGTGGAATGTTTCTTGCGGAACCCGGATTGAAAAACTGAGAGAACGTTGTTTTCTCCAAGAAAGGACAATAGTTGAACTTGAATCGCACGTTCCATCACCTTGGAAACCAGGGGGAGAACTGAAATTGGACGATAGTTGTTCTCATCATCCTTCTTTCCAGCCTTATAAATTGGAGTTACTCTTGCTTCCTTCCACTCTGATGGAATTTCACCTGTCGAAATAGTAAGGTTTATAAGATAGGTGACCGGCTTGGCTATAACGGAGGCTGCATCTTTAAGGAGTTTTGCAGGGATTTTGTCGAGTCCTGTAGCCTTTGATAGTTTTAATTTTGCCAGCTCATTACGTACAAAACTGGTATCAACAGCATGTAAACCAAAGTCCTTCTCGACTCTGGGGACTAAAATTTGAGGAAAGGCAGAGTCTCTGAAGACATTGCATAAATTCCTTGCAATCGATGTAAAAAACTCGTTGAACTTTGTCGCTGACAGATTTGATGGGCTGCTTTTGGATACACATTTCTTATCTTTGGGCAAGATGTTGTTTAAAGTCTTCCACATTTCCTTTGAGTTCTGGTCACCTGAGAGCTTGTGGGAATAATAATTACATTTCTCTTTACGCATTTTGGTGTTGACAGCATTGCGTAACCTTTTGTAATTACTCCAATGTAGCTCAGTGTTTGTTGATATCGCTTTCTTATGTTCATAATCACGCTTGTGCATGAGCTCTTTAATCTCAGGCGTTAACCAGGGCACCGATCTTCCGCGAACACGACGTGTTACAATTGGTGCGTGTTTGTCCGCTGCTATTAGGAAAAGATCCTTGAAAGATAGCCACGTCTCATTATCATCATCAGTGACTAAACCTGAAGAAGTCAGGCCGTGCCTGACGAAATATTGGAAATTATATATAGTTAACCCCAACCGTACGGTCAGCCTTTCTGAGTTCAGTCGTTTCTACTTTGAAAAGCCTTTCAAATGAGCGTATTTTTTAAATGACTTATTTTTCGGGTCTTGTGCGCTCTAAAGTAGCTGTGGATCCACAGGAGACGAGTATTATCAAATCTCCAGAAGCGTGAAGGCAAGCGCGATTTTCGCGCAAGTGGTTCTGTATCGAGTTTCGCTCTATCCGCCTGTAGCCCTGGGGACGAGTCTCAGTCACGTGGGTTCCTGATCCCACTCTGCATAATTCACATGACGTAGTCAATCGAACGTTCGGAAATCGAATCAAACAATGAACTTTGAGTGTGTTCGATTTACGAACCCATCGAACTCAGTCCATTAGATTATGTTCGATTGTAAGGTCTGACGGATTACGCCGGCATAATTTTGAGGACAAAACTATATCTGGAGCATCAGGCATAACAGGGTAATGCAAAGCGAACAGGAGCGTATTTGCCGTTTTTGGAAAAAGTTATTGAATTCGCCTGAAGAAAAAAAGTGCTGGTGGTCTCAGTTTTAAACAGGTTAAAAAATGAAACAAAAAAATACTGAGGCTTCTGGTCAAGAGAGTGAAGTTTTGGCTGTTGAAGTTGAAAAGCTGGGACATTGTTTAAACCGTGTCCAGAATGAAGTTGTTTGTGTGATTCATACCTTTACTTTTAATTAATAACAAGCCATCAAGCCATGGCAATGAACCTTGGAGAAATTGGCCCTTAATCACCTAATCATTGTACCACACCAACTACAGTAGTTCTAGGCAACCTACAGCGGCTCGATTGCCGACTGGTGAAACCTCTTCAGTGCAATGAAATAAAGATGTAAATGCGATCACCTCAAATGATGAAGAAATTGCAAGAGGCACTAGATCTTCATAGATCAAAATCTTGAAAAGTCGAGGAACATGTGTGTAAGAATGCATTGAAAAAAAACTGTAAAGAACATGCAGAGCTATATCGGCAGCTATTTGAGGAATGCCTGCATTTAATTTGCTTCCTGACCATGCTTTGCAAGTCTGGTAAACCAAAATGGGAAAAACCCATAATGGGAAAAAAGTATACTCCATGGACCAAACACGTTGACTCAGAAACCTGAAACAGGGAATGCTCTTTGCACTGCTGCTTGTATTTGCAAGAACAGTACAACCAGAAGATCAGTGCCTTCCAATTCACTACAGAAATGGTTTGTGGCTTAGGGCTTGTGTTGTGTACTGCTGTTGTTGTTGTTGTTGTTGTTGCACGGCAACGTGAAAGTGATGGCATTGCAAAGTTGTCATCACAAGCCTAAACGCGTCAAGTCTTCAACCTGGTCTTCATTATAGATACTAAAGGCATTACACTTAAGACACAAGCATGTTCTAGTTTACATTAAGTCTTTCAGTAGACACTGCAGCAATAATTGAAAAATTAGACTTTTCCTGAACCCAGTCAGTAGAATGTGAAAAACCATCGCACTTCTGCCCCACACTTTCGGAGCGTAGCTTCTGCGCATGGTTAAAACCAGAGATATGAAGAAAATGTCAAAAACAAAATTGTCACCACAAAATTTCCAACCTTCAAAATATCTTGAGATTCCAAATTTCAAACCCAAAACAGGTCTCGGCACTTTAGTGTCATGATCACTCAATATTATGTAGAGGTTGTGGACCAAGTCTAATTTTTGTATTGTAATCTTTTCCCATTTTGCTTAAGCACTGTTTTAGATTTAAGAGTTTTGATTGCCAATAATTTCATTTCACTTTCTACTTTTAGTTTTCCTAGTTATTGCTGGTAATGCTCTGGAATTTGTATCAACACTTACATGTAAATAAAAGTCCAAGACCTGCATTGTATGTTACAGTATCTTTCGGTCCTACAATTCAACCCTTTGTAAACAGTTGCTTACTATAAATGAACCACACATGAATAGGCTGCCAGGGAAATGGTTAGTACATATCTGATGATATAACCCTACAAAAATACAGTTTTGTTTTTCTTTTTTTTGTAGCCTGAGCAATCAAGGCAAAGGAGAATCTCCAGGTATCCACATCTGAGTACTTCTTTCAAAGAACAATCCAAATAATAAAATCATCTCTACTAATTAGCAAGGAATACAATGGTACAAATTGTCTGATCTAAAATGTTTTTCATGATAATTTCACAAGCAATATGGAGGTCGCTGAGTGTCAGTTTCTTGTAGCAGAAGTAGGGTTATGTTGATCATGAAAATGCAAAATTGCAGCACATAAACAGTCAAGGTTTCCTCAAAATTTCCTCTGTGTTTACGCTAAGCTGCAGAAGTGAAAGTGTGTCATTTTTTGATTAAGGGCCTGTTTACAAGGAGAGAGGGTTACCCCAGTACTCGCACATTTTTCTGCATCATGTTTACAAGGCAGCTAGGGTTACCCAGGTGGGCGGGTTCCTTTGTAAATACTCCAGATAGGGTTTACCCGCCTACCTGGGCTAACTTTCTAATTGCTTCTGATCCTTTGAGTATAACCGCACATTAAGATGTCCCTGGTTGTAGGGTTACCCTATCTTTTGCCCTACAGCTAAGGTTAACCCGCTTGCTAGGGTATCCCTTCCTCCTTGTAAACAGGCCCTAAGTCATACGTATTGAACACAGATAAGCATTTAAAGAAAGAGTCTGTAATAATGTCTAGTAAGGTTGTTGTAAAGTAACCTATTAGTTGCATATACTTATTAGTTTTCTTTATTTAGGGGATGAGGAAGATTATGGCACAGATTCTGAATCAGACTCTGACAGTAGCACAGATGTATCAAGTGAGTATGGGGACAAAAAAGCACCCAAAACAAAAAGTGGGTTATTTCAAATACTTAGCAATATTAATGGCTCGACACGTAAGTTTACATGCACACCCTATATAGCTTTTTAGAAATTACATGTATATCAATGTTTTTACCAGTAAAAGGTAGAAAACAACAGCTATGTACATCTCAAGTAGCAAAACAAAGAGCCATGTACTGTAGCAATGTTAATTTATTATTGGTAGTGTTATATTAAATTTGAAGGATTAAACTGGGTCCCTTATCTTATGGCATCATAATTTTATAGAAACTCAGTTCATTTCACTATAATTAAGGCTTTCACTAATATTTTCAGCAGGGGTGGAGGGCAACTGGTTTTCACAGAAAGGCAAAACTATTTGAACTGAACTTTGTTAAAAAAAACCCACTTTCTTTTATCTTTTACATGTAGATGGTCATACCAGGCTTGCGAAATCACCCTCGCAGCCAGTCAATTTGCCAAGCGCCCAGCCATAAATGAAACCCCGCTATGATGTTATTGTAAACTTGTCAAATTTAGGGTGCGTTCGTTTGGGTGATCTGGATCAGGATCAGTGATCCAAGATATGTGTGGATCATGGTGCATCAAAGGAACCGACGAATCCACTCTGGCCATGGATTCACCGGTTCCTTTGATGCACCATAATCTGGATCTCCCCAAAGGAATGCAGCCTTAGTCATAGCTTCATCTGTGTGGCATTAAGCTGTTGTGACATTTTGAGGGTAACTGTGTTGATTCCAGGTGCTACTCATGGACAAGGATCTGTTTCCAAAACGGCAAAAATTGAAAAGAAAAGAACTGCAGGTAGTTAACTCAATGATTCCTTTCAAAGCAGAAACACAGTCTATTGAACTCATTAACCATAATCAGTTAAACTACTCAATTCCTGTGCTTAAAGGCCACTTCAGCCAGTTTCCTTCAGTATTATTATTATATTGTCCACTAGGCCTGGGAAAATAGTGGGTCTCAGTATCCTATAGAAAAACACAAATGTAAACATGTGTACAGCTGTATTTGTTGTTTTGGATAAAATAACAATCAGCTGTTAATAATATAAACCCTCTGTTTCTAATTTTTTTCTATTTTCTTTGTTTCAGTCAAGCTGGGAACACCTGATGATGATGTATTAGAAGAGTTAGGAAGTGACATAGGTGCTACTTGGAGGAAACTTGGCCGGCGCTTAAAAGTTGCAGAGGCAGAAATAACTGCCATACACAAAGAAAAAGAAGAATTTGCAGAGAAAGGATATAAAACACTCTTACACTGGAAGCAGTCTAATGGTGAGGGTGCTTCGTACCAAATTTTATATGATGCCTTAAATCATAGACTGGTGGCTCGCAGTGACCTGGCCCAAAAACATTGTGTTGAGTGAAAAGATTTATTCTCAAATGAGACAAAAATTAATGTTAAAGACTGCGAATATATCATTGTAGATGTAGATGTTGCGTAAGTTATAAATGAAAATTATTTTGCAACAATTACTTTTAGAGATAAGTTATAGAGTATAAATAAGTTATAGAGTATAAATGTGTCCAACATGTACTCAAGAGTACTCAGGGTGAATTATTTTAGGTTAGACACTTTTAGGTTTGAGTTTAAACCTAGAAAAGAAACACACACAAAAAAAAACCAAGAGCCACTGGTAAAGTAGTGCTAATTTTGTCTTTCTATCTTCTTCGCACGTGATGCATGGTGTTACATAAACATGTGCTCAAACGAAAGAGGTAGATGCACTTTGATTTCCGTCAGAGGCTGTATAAATACCTGTTTTCAAGGTAAAATTTATATTTATTATGTCATTTCTTAAGTCTACAGCATAGCTTGTGGCCCTCTTGTAAGTAGAAAGTTAAGGAAGAAAAGAAACCTAAGTACCCTGTTAAACATGGTTTCTAATGATGTTATAGTTGGTTTAGTGTTTTTGAACCAATACAGTTTTTAAATTAAACAGGGCTATTTTACTGTCATTAATGACTCAATCTTTTTGTGTAAGTACATTGTAATGAGGTGGTACCGAGCAGGTCACGAGTTATCGCACAATTTCAGAAATTTTCAGAAGTTAATCAACAGGAAATTAAACTGATTATCTTTGCATGTAATGCAAGGAAGAAAATAAGATTGTGCGAAGGTCGTCTTCGTAATAAGAGACTACAGATGCGTATAACTCGAACATGGGGGTTGAATAAACAAGTTGTCGTATAAACTTTAGTTCCTTTCATTACTGAGGAGTGAGTGATAAATTTTTCGAAAACAAAGCAGCTCATAATTAAGGGATTGGAGATTTCTCTAAGGTACCACTAGAACCTCGTTTTCATTTCATCATGTATCTTCTCCATGTGTAAGCCAGGACGATGTAAGCGCAAGCCCTTACGGTTGTACTTCGCCAGTTTAGACAGATTTCTAGTGCTAATGCTTACACCATGTGCATTGATAGGCATAAGTTTCGAAGAACCATACTACGGTTAACCTCCATTTAAAAGCAGCCGCCCTCAGGAAGTAGTCAGGTCGCTTAATCGACGTTTACCGTTTAAAAGAACTGATCACATTTAGCGCATTAATGAACAAAAAAAAATGAACGAGTAAACAACGCAGATTTTGCTAGGCACAGTGTTCTCTTCAGCTCGTTGCTCTTGGCCTGCGGCCGGTCCAAGTTTTCCCAGATTTGTTATTTGCGTGCTGAATCAAAATTGAAGTCTGCAGTCTATTTTTCACGTTCCGTTCGGCGCGAAGCTCCGAAGGCATCGATCGATCTTCCTGCGCGAAGCGCGCGTGCCTCATACACCCCGTCTCTCGCTAGTCTCACTAGAGCTTTCGTTCGAATACCTCACTTGTTTACCTAGCATGTGAACACAGACGTATTTCTGGCTGTCCCTTGTCTCCCGGCAACACGTTCGCAAGCTAGCGTTCTCCAAAAAATAAAGCTCTTTTGCAATCTAGGTCAGGCGTTTTCCCTGACCCTGTCCCAAACCTAGCCCCACTCGAAAAATTGGCTCTAATCTTAAACTAACCCTATTCCTAAGTAACAGTCTTCCAGTTGAATAGAAGACTACAGGTACAAAATTGTTGTGAAATGTAAGAAGCATGTTCCAGGTTCTGAGTTAATGGGCAGGAGAAAGAAAAGTGAGCGGGTTCAGAGAAAGAGAAAGGGAAAGGCGTCCTGTGAGAGCTTCATCTAATTTTCGCGTATCTGATGGCGCTAACATTTGACTCTGCGATAGTGCAGTTGTTAATTTGAAAGCCTATGCATATCATTGCTTTACAAAAATTGTCAGTTTTAATAAAGTTTAAGTTATGGGCCCCTGTTTTCTTTTAATAACGGATTTTTTGTTTTGGTTTGGTTTTTGTTAACAAATGTGTAAATTTATTCCGACGCAACTGAGCATATCTACAGCCTAGGACCTGCAGTTAGGCCCAGTTCAGACGCCGAACTTTTCATGAGCCGAACCTAATACCTTGAATTAAGTACATTAAAAGTTCGGCGTCTGAATCAGTTAAGAACGGCTATTTGAATTTGGAACGGCTCAGCCGTTCTTCCCACCTGGCTCAGCCGGGAATTTCGCCTTTGCAACGGCTTTGATTCAGACGCCGAACCTTTGATGTGCCGAACCTAATGCAAAAATTATTATAACGTATTTTACAAGCAGTTTCGGTTTTACGTTTTTTTACAAGCAGTTTTGGTTCAAACTGTATTAAGTTCGGCGAATTAGGTTCGACGTCTAAATCAACAGGCGTACTTTTGTTAATTTGGGTCGGTCCAAATTCGAATTAAGTTCGGCTCATGAAAAGTTCGGCGTCTAAAAACTGGGCCTTAGAGCCACAAATTACGTGACACGTGGCAGCCGATAACATCATTTAAACCTACCCATAAAGACTGTTCACACAAGCGACAGAACGACACAGCGTCACAAGAAGAAAAAAAGTGCATATGTAAAAAAAAAAATGTATGCGTAGTTGGCCACTCCCCAACGGGGCTTTTCAGGTCCAATGTAAACAAATAATAATAAATATTCAAATAAACATAACTAGATTAAGAATCCCAACTAACGGGAGGCAAACCAGCTGGCTATTTACAAGCGTAGACGAGTAAGTTGAACTCCGGGCTACCGTGGACAACATCAGCTAGCGGTCAGAACGGGATTTGAACCCGCGACCTACGGATTTTAACTCCAGGATATTTCTTTAATGGGGCGGGGGGGGGGGGGGGGTTCTGCTAACTTGGGCTTGCAATATTTGGGGCACCGCCCCAAAATATTGCAATTCAAGAATTTCAACCAAATTCCATGAAAAAATTAATGTTAATTAACCTGTTTATGTTAGTTTTTATTCTGCTTGTAATTCATTGTGTGTGGCAAAATGAAATTGAAAAAAAATACTAGCAACTCCACAAGTTAGAATTGACAATAAAGTCCCTGTCCAGAGTGTCTGCCTTGGTTTTTGCCAAAACTCCAATCTTTTTCACTTTTTTACTTTTATTTTTTATTTTAATTTTAGTTTGTTTCACTTCTCAATCAGTAATAGCGGCATGAACAACGGCATGAACAACGAAATGAGAAAAAAAAACTGATGTTTTCCTTATCTCGTTTCGTCTTTTGTGTGAATCAAGCCTTACTGGTTGTCTCAAGTGGTAGATTTGATTTAGAAAAAAAAACTGCGTGCCTTTCAGCCTTTCATGTCCTAAATAGTTTAGTCTGAAAGTGGACAGCAAGTTAGAAAAACAGGAAACAGCGAAACTAAGATTAAATGAATGGGAGATCTGCTGTCATAAAGTGGGAAAGCACCGCGCATTGTTCGAAGGAGTGAATACGGCGCGAGGGCAAACTGATAGCTCTACGAAAATAGGGAATATCAATAACGCTTGAAATGCTCGGTCATTCAGCAATAATCCCGTGAGCCATCACACTGTTCGTTGTTAGATACCATGTCATATATAACAAACTATGCCATCTAACAAGGGCAAAGATGTGGGCATTTGAGTTTGATCTAAAGGAAGTAATGGTGGAAAAAAAGGTGGGAAATTTACCGCGAGTGAGCGAGCAAGGAAGTTAAGGAAGATTTTTTTTCTTGAAAATTATTCTTCGAATAATTACCTTAAACGTTGTCTACATTTTAGAAACTTGTGACAAAAGAAAAGAAGTTTAGGGGAAGATCCAAAACAGTGGCGTTGCCTTTATCAGTTACATTTACAAAGTTTACAAAACTTCAGGTCAATTGTGTTATTTTCTGTCTTTTTGTAGTTTCTGGGATGGCATCGTTTCGCAGTGAAAAGCTTACGGTTACCAAAGCTACTGTTTTCAACCCTTTTTTTCGACAACTTTCTGTCAGCGTCAAAGCGCCAACTGTCTTAGTCCAGTCCCTGGACTCTCCTTTCTCCCCGCCACA
>CM042747.1:40383280-40393280 GCA_022496165.2 Catalaphyllia jardinei | reverse complement strand
TGGTCCAATTTGGGGGCACTCTGGGAAAAATTGGGTGGGGGTGTGCAGCCCACTTCCCAAAACCCTTACCCTGTTTATGACCAAAATTGGCAATTTTCCCTAGTAGCCAATTCATGACAAAAAAGGTTGATTTCCTATTTATGACTGTTGCGGCGGGCACAGGTGTACTAAACATAATTTTATGAAGGGCTTAAATAATGGTCTTATCAATGAAGTGGCTTCTTGTACAAAAAAACATCTCCAGTTCTTAGACTTTCTAAGAGTGCAAAAATTATACCCTATTATTTTATGACCAAAATGGCCGAAATCGATACCCTATTTATCATCAAAATGGCTGAAAGCCTATGCCCTGTGGGGCAGCATGTTCCTATATAGCCCATATAAGGGAGTCCCTCCTGGATCCAATATCACTTGGATGATGGTGTATAAAAAAACCCAAGATACAAGATACACTTATCCTTAAGGTGATCCTAATTCTTATCAAGATCTACCCAAAAGAGTGCACTCAAAGATTGTCAGCACCAAAAGTCAAATTTATGAGGATTTTAAACTACTAATTTATACTGATCATACATGTGTCTTTGTTATTATTTGTAGTTCCAGTCAAACTAGGCACACCTGATGATGATGAACTACATAATCTGGCAAATGATGTTAGTCCATTTTGGAAGAAACTCGGACGTGAGTTTAAAATTAAAGAGTCAAAGCTTTCTCAGTTGGATGTAAACCACCAACAGGATGTGTATGAAAAGGCATATCAGATGTTGCTGCACTGGAGAGAAACAAGGACCGATCAGGCAACCTACCAGACTTTGTACAATGCCCTAACTAGTGTTGTGGTAGGTCGGAATGATTTGGGGAAGAAATATTGTTGTGTGAATTTGGTTTAAAGACTCTACGAATATAAAACTTTTAAGTTGAGAATTTAAAATGCAATATTAACTAGCCAGTTTTAACTCAAACTTGATTTTGTAATTCATGTGCAAAGCATGTCACTGCTTTTGTACTTGTGTGAATAGTGAGCAGCTAATATTTTAATGCCCTGGGCTAGGTTGTTCAAAGCCTGATTAAGCTAACCCAGGGTTAGTGATAATTTTGATTTCAGTTTTGTAACTTTTTGGTGTGTTGTTTTGTTTAGTATATTGTCAGCCCTTCAGTTTTGAGCTGTAGTAATCTCAAACTACACCAAATGTCATAGGTGAAAAACATTATTAAAGAATAAAAATAATGCTGCAGTTAATTTAATCCTGGGTTAACGTTAACTGGCTTTCGAACAATCCGGCCCAGAAGATAAAAGTATACTGCGTCTTTTTATTTTTTTATGTTTATGGAGTTAGTTAGAATGCTGTGTTAATGAATGTTAGTGTGTAGTGTAGGTGTTATCTTATTACTAATAATTATGTACATGTCCTAGCTTGTATATACATGTTTGCCTGGATTTATGAAATGAAAGTCATGTTGATTTCAGCAGAATGCTCTGCCTACCAAGAAAATACATGTGGTCTTTGAGTCAATTAATCACATGCAGTCTATCATTACACAGCCTACTCACCCACCTTGCTTGTGTGTTGTTGGCTGTCTGCTGGCCACTAAGCCTGCCCGGTAGGGTTAGTAGGGCCTATCCTATAAAGAAAATGACCCGTTTTTGAGTCAAAAATGTCTCTCCTGGTGCCCCCCCCCCACTCCCCTGGGTTATGGTCCTTGGGACCCAGCTTAGTACATGTACCAGCTAGTAAATGTAGCCAGCACCCTGGGTTCTCTGCTACTGCCCTTCGTAGTGGATTAAGTTCTTCTGGGGTTTTCAAGTGCCTCAAAGGACTGTCAAAAATGTTCTGCACCACTTTTGACACCTTTTTCATTGATTGAGACTGTATATATTTTCATAAGTTGGTTTAAATGTTAAACAGTGCATTAAAAATATTGAATGTTGTGTTTCAAAAGTGGAATCATTCAGACAAATATGGCTCAGGAGTGGACTGGTGGGTGCTGTAAGGGTAATAAATGACAGAGTGCTTATCAGACGAGACTTCCGCCACATCGTGGTCCCAGTCAGCAATTCTTTTTTGGTGCAGGAATAAATTAAGTTGTGTTTTACATTGTCTAAAGGAATCCAGGAGTTTCATTTATTTTTATATTCAGGCAATAGAGAAGTAGATGGAGAATTTCATGGACGTTCACGCCCATTGTTGTGGCACAATTCCTTTCTGTGTACACAATTCATGTCTCAACTTTACGCCATGTAATGCATGGCTGGACAATGGCCATGTGTGTTTGTGTGTGTGTCAGTCTATGCAACAAGACAAAGTCAAGGCCCATAACTTTCAAAAAAAGAATTATAGGTATGTAAGAAAAGACTTTATTTAAAGAGGGTTAAACACTTAATAGCCAAAGGCTAATAAACTTGTGGCCCTCAGAAAATAAAAATATGAATACAAATATATAAATGTATAATTAAAGTTAAAAAGCTATGTTAATTACAATTAGTATATTAATTACAATAAAATTAAAAACTTAAATTTAAAAAGTTAAATCCTAAAATGTTCTAAATGCTGCTGCGCTGCAACGAATGAGGCCAATATCCAGCCATCTTGAAGAAGTTTGGTTTTATTGTATGGCTTTTTGGGGAATTTTTCTTGCGAGACGCAGTGGGTAGTCTAAAGAGGGCAAGTTAATATTATCTTGCCTGCTCAGGTAGCCAATCACAGTGCAGGACTTGGCTCATCTTGCACACTCACGGAGCTAGCCATGATGATATAATAAATACAGGCTATCGGCCAAGTGTGAGGGCAAGAAGGCTGGATATTGGTGAAGCTCTTTTTTGAGTGCTTTACATGGACCGAGACGGAGTCATGGCCCGAGCAAACTGTATAATGAGAGCAAGTATACTATGTATGGCTTTGGACCGTGTGTGTTAACTTATTCACCTGCAATTTACTCTCTTAAACTAATGGTCAGTGATCCCCTCTTTTCTTTTCATAGATCTTCTAAAAACGCCTGGTCTTCAATGGTCTTCAATACATGTTATCCCGGAAAAATACATAAATCGCCATGGGGACCCCCGATATTTGGCCTTTTTGGCAGAAGTTAATATTTACCGTATTGAATGGCACCAATTAAAAGAAAATCTGTATGTGGGAACATTTTGAGTGCGAACGTCCTTAAGACATCTATTCTTAAAGATAGAATATATAGTTATCTATTGTATAGTATTTTTTAGTAGTGTGCTTTGTTTATATGTTTTTATACAATAACCAAATCAATGCGCGCGCTCTGATTGGTCAATCAGCTGTGGGTTATTGTGCCGGTAAACCCACGGAAAAATCGCGCGTCTTCTGAATTATTATATGAAAGCAATAGACCACAAGTTTTCTATGGGTTATAGGCTGATAAACCACTTGGGATGTTGGTAGAACACTCGAAGAATTTGTAAACCACTCGCCTGCGGCTCGTGGTTTACAAATTTTTCTCGTGTTCTACCAACATCCCGCGTGGTTTATCAGCTTATAACCCACAGAAACTTGTGGTCTATTGCTTAAATAAGAGTATAGTTAAGTATAGAAAATAGTTTACAAATGTTGTTAGTCACAAAGTCTTATAGATTTGTAACGAGAGTTTTAGGTTTTTTCGTAAATGATCCCCGTATTGAAGTGCAAATAATCCTTAGGCTTGAAATTTTTAAATTCTGGTTCAAGGATGTTTTATACTCCTGGTACCAGGTTGAAGGCTTGTGCAAATGTGAGAAGAGTTTATTAAAATCATTTCAAATCAACTTCTTTTGAAGGTAGCAGACTGAAGTGATTTAATGGTTATAACTTATCTTAAGTCTACAAGTACTAAGGCAAGTACTCGTGCTCCCTGTAATTCTATCCTGGTTACAAACTGGTTTAGTTCAGTTTGGCTCGTTTATTGTCTTCACCCTGTGCCACAATTCTTACAAGCATAGATAAGATCCCACTCTTCCCCCGCCCCACCCTTTCCGTGTCGTGCATTTTCTCTGAGTGAGAGTGAATCACGCAGAACCCAGTAAATTAGGAGTGAATGGACAAGTGCATTTTCAATGGTTTTGTGGGTCAATGGGTTCATGGACAAGGCACCTTATTCTCTAAATTTATGCTGCTTTCTACCCAAGTGGGGTACGTAACCCTGTGATGCTGATGAGCAGTGTTCCCAGGCTAGTGTAGAAATACAGCTGGACCCCGCTAATGGCCAACAACCTCTATGAGACGTTGCTGCAGAGAATCATGGTAGCTGTATTCATATTAACAAATATCAATGACTAATAAACCCTTTTAATAAGTCGCGGCGCCATTTTGAATATTAAATTTATGACGTCATTCGCGGAAAGTAACCTGTCATCTTGGGCTGATTTCACGGCGGGGCTAAAGTACAGGTCACAGGTCACAGTAAAGAATACCTGTGAATCTGCGGTGAGTTCGTATTTGGTTCGTATCTATTTATTTCGTATAAGCCTACTAACACGATGATGTCCTATTTCTCTAAGATTCCTAGTTTGAGATTTCAAGAAATGTTTTAGCCTAAATGTTTGACTTTAAACTTTTTTGGTGTTGGTGTTCACGTTTCTCAAGTTAGTGGTTTTTATACTGAAGGGATAATCCCATACACAATCATAAATAATTTTACCGCATTTGGAATTGTAACTGAGTATTTTAAATTTTGATAATGAATACTTTGTCAGTTCTTTAAGCACTAAACACTAGTCACAGTTAATCTAACGTAATAAAATTGTTTTCTTCCACTTTGATTTTAGAAATAGTGGTGTTTCCATCTTTAATTTCAAAATAGCAAAATAAATAATAGTGTTGTGGTACTGTGTAACAGAGGTTTAATTTCGACTCTCACGTGAAATCGACATACCTACAGATCGGAATCATTCAATCATAAAACAAAAACCCCCTAGTACTTTTATACCGTCCATGCTTCTTTCGCACACCGTTTACAGTAGTTTTTCTCATATACCGATGGAATACCATTTGGGGACTTTCGGAGTTTGGTAAGGGTTAAAAGAATAGACAATATACTAAGAAGTATACTCACTTTTGACGCGCCTTGAGTGGCTATTTCGATCGACGTCTTGGCGCTCAATCGCAATAAAGAACGCAGTCTTTTTTCATAAAATACACGTGTACATCAGTGATATGATCTGGTGATGGCTAGTAAAACGCACACGTTGCTATTTCACTAACCGATAGCTTTATGTGGATAAAGAATGGTAATAAAAGTACAAGATCCTCTAAAAAACAAAAAGAAAGCGACAACTCACCTTATACTCGGCCATTTGTGCGACCATGTACTCGACTTCTAATGCGGGGTAGGGTGGATATCAGGGCTATTAGAGACCATTAGTAACGTCCAAGTAAACCATTAGCAAATAATTTTTACTAGAACAAGTAGTGCTAAAGAATCTTGAAATCTCAAACTAGGAAATTAGAGAAATAGGACGACATCACCAGGTTAGTAGGCATGAACAGAGAATACAAACTAAAAGATACGAACCAAATACGAACTCACTGCAAATTCACAAGTATTTTTTTATTGCGACCTGTGACCTGTGACCTGTGACCTGTACTTTAGCCCCGCCGGCTGATTTCATTATATTGGATCCATGTCTTCAGTTCTGGTGCACTTGGTATCTTGTGATAAGTCACATTCCTCTTGCAGCTGTTATCGAATAAATCCCCATACGAATTACACGAAGGAACGGCACAATTGCGACCATTTGAGCCTAATGAAAAAGTTGTCTTCTCAGTTTTATCTCGGGTAATATTTATAAGGTGCTAAGAAAGATACTGACTTTTTGTGGCTTCTTCTGCTTAGCAGCTGTAGTCAGAATGCTATCGTGTGCGTAAGTAAGTAGGTAGACTGTCCAAGTTTGGAACTATTCGGTCCTCGTGACGAATAATCGAATAGAAATCGATCCAGTGTTCGGAATGAATGAATGAATACTAGAATTTTTAAAGTACATGAAAGTAGGTGTTGTCTCGGTTTTGCTCGACTGGTAATCGGACAAAGCAAAAATTAAAATTGAAATCTAAACAAAGATCTACAGTTTTTAGGAGGACTGGAGGAGTTTTTCCGTGGAAATTCTAGAATAACTTCAGACTGCCGGGTATGCATGTATGTAGTATTTTAAAAACACTTTCCGGCTGTGCCTATGCTAGCAGAAATTGTCAGGATTGTTCGGAGTTCGTTTTACTGGTCGTGGCGATCCAAGTGAATTGTGCACCCATATCTGCCGTGCTGCGGTCTTGAACCCTTTTCAAGAGTTACAACTCCTCTGAAGAGCGAATAATTTCTTTCGAGAAAACCAAGACGAATCATGATAAACTGGACTAAACTCACTCGTGAAAACAACAGTCTAATAACAACGAGTCAAATTACATTGCACATAATTTGCAAAAACTTTCAAGTTGTGTTTTTTGAAAATAACTTCCGAGAATTTGGGACTCCTAACCCAGTTTGGGAAGAAATAATCAGGCTACATATTTTGATTGAATCAAGGCAGGAGTATTCTTAAAAAGGAGCTCATTTTTAACGAAGATGCGGCAGTCTGTTTTGCTATTATTTTGGCTTCACTTGTCTAGTTCGTGTCACGCAACATGATTTCCTTTAGCAGTCAGTCAAAAGAATTGGCGATTGCTAAGCCTTCTAAGTATATTTGAACTACTAGTGAAATAAATTTGGCAGTACTATTGTCAATGCAGAATTCTCCACTTAGCACTTGGCGAGAACATTGGCTCGTGAATAATCTCGCACAATTACCCGCACAATCGAAGTTTTAATTTTCCCGTTCAATTTTACTTCAAAATCACTGTGTGTTTTTTCTGCACCCTTTATCTAAAGCCGACTAACTTAGAGGTAAGATATTAAATTCAAACTACCGAGAGTCTTATCTTACAAATTTGTAGATTGGCATATTTTGCGCCGTCAAGAAACAACTCGAACAAGTCGGCATGTTTTTAATAAGCTACGAGTGCAAAAACGTTTTCGTATTAGCTCGTTTTGTAACCCCTTTTGTTGCAATATGATTTGTT
Source organism: Catalaphyllia jardinei (assembly GCA_022496165.2). Taxonomy (NCBI): domain Eukaryota; kingdom Metazoa; phylum Cnidaria; class Anthozoa; order Scleractinia; family Caryophylliidae; genus Catalaphyllia; species Catalaphyllia jardinei. The sequence goes on along the minus strand of CM042747.1, from coordinate 40,386,228 downwards.
TTACTGCAGTGATCTAAATAATACCAACAGTAGCCACGTGGAGTCATTGACTGCCTATATTTTCTTGTACTCTTCAATCGACGATGACCAGCGATCAACGTAATGAAGTCAGCGCAAGATGGCAGATACTTTCCGCGAAAACGTTTTCGTATTAGCTCGTTTTATAATCCCTTTTATTGCAATATGATTTGTTTTACTGCAGTGATCTAAATAATACCAGCAGTAGCCACGTGCAGTCATTGACTGCCTATTTTCTTGTACTGTTCTTTAGACGATGACCAGCGATCAACCTAATAAACTCAGCGAAAGATAACAGATACTTTCCGCGAATGACGTCATAAATTTAATATTCAAAATGGCGCCGCGACTTATTAAAAGGGGGTACACAATGGTTTTACTCTCTGGTCCAAGATAATGAATAAACTACCATGATCCCCCGAGGGCATGTCTTAAACTATATTTATATTCTCGGTAAAGATTGGAACTAGCCTGCAACCGAGGCTAATGCAAATGCAAATGACATTAATCTGAATAAATGATATTCCCCCTCAGGGCCCCTTCGGGAGCCTCCATAGCAAGCTATTACCTTGGTCACAAGAGTTCTAAATTTCATTTTATATGCATTTTTTCCCTCCCCGCCCCTGTGCAATGTTGACAAAGCGCTTTGATTTAACACAAGTTTGCATTTGACTATTTTCCAACATTGAAAGGGGTAATGGGGGCGGTGGCACTTATTCAATAGGTATTGCGGTTATGGGTTCATGATTTTGCCATTTTCCAACACAATTTGTCCACGGTTGTAGTTCCAGTCCAATACCGTGAATACGAATATGATCTATGCTCGTGGCGTGAAGCCAGTCGATACAAAAGTAGACATTTGAGAAAAATGCACTTCAAGTTTCTTAAAAGAAGGATTAAGCATCCAACAAGCCACAAATAGCGGAGGAGGGGGTTCAGATTCGATCTCGGAGGAAGGGTGTAATGGTTGTTCCATTTTGTAAAAACTTAAGGCAGTTTTAGGAGATATTCCTTTTCATAAGGGAAATGAATGAACCTGTGATGGCAATTCGAGGCAAAACTTTTCACAACTAATTATACCGATCGAGTTGTACACGCTTTTAACGCTTTTTCCTACATGGTTTCGTTTATATTTTAAAACTTATCTATATTTTTGGTCACATTCTTTTAGTAAACAGCAGTTGCTATGGCCGTTGCTACGAAAAAAAACCTATACCACTGCGTACTTTCCTTAAATTTCAAACTCATCGAGAGGAAAATTAAGCAAGACCGTGTCAAAATGTTTTTGACAATTGTTCAAAGGGTCTTAAACCTTGTATTTTCAGGAAATTGAACTTTTCATGAACATCACAATATCTTAGGGTATCATACCACCTGAAAATGCCTCATTTCCTAGACTAATGAGGAAAGATTCATGTTTCTTACCCTAAAGAGAGAGTTTTCTATCAACCAGAAGCTCATGTATTCAAGAATTTGTTTTTGAGGTAGGGTTTAATGTTTCCAGTAAGAAGGGGCATTAAATTACCAATCAGTGTGAGATAATGACATGTATTAACAGTCCGGTTTTCAAAAATAAAAATTAAATCGTACTTTATATACAGTAAATTAAACTACAATTTTCATGCATAAGTAACAATTGCATTTATGTTCGAAAGAAATTTGTTATATTTTAGTTCTGAACTCATTCAAGGACGTTAATGACCTCAGGGCCTCTGTTAGTTTGTTCTACATGTTTGCAGAAGTGTATCTGAAGGAATGAAGACCATAAAATGTTATCTTAACGTATGGACGTATTGGTGGACGATATGCCATTTTAAAGTCGAAATTCTCAACGATGTACCCATTTCAAAGTCCTGATTGGTCGTTTTTATGCTAGGGTCATTCCACTGAAATAGAACCTACCCTGAGATTTTTCTCAAACTTTGCCGATTGATTGTTTCAAAAACATTACTGTTAATTAATTAATTATTTCTTCTGTCTTTTTTAATGAATTATCCGTTGTTAGGCGTATTGAGGTTAGAAATGCGCCCTATAAGCACCTATTTATTATTATTATTGTTTATATTATAGGAACTTAAATTTGGAAACAAAAATGAGGGGTCCCCATGTTCGTTTAGGAGCAACAGCACCTTGTTTATACCATATAAATCCTTTTATTATATAGACACGAGTGCTTTACTGGAAAAGATACCACTCGTAAAATTCATAAAAACTACATCCGGGACCCAAGTGGTTTATTTTCCATAATCTCACACGTGAGTTTATCGATGATTTCATTGATATAAAGTTTGTCTCTTAAATTGTACTTAAATTCGTTGGTGTATCATCGAAACATCTTCGGGTCTTCCTCGATAGTCTTCGGCAATCTTCGGACATCTAAAATTTTCGGAACTTCTTGGAAACTGTTGTGCAACGTTCGTCTGGCCTTTAGAACAATTTTGGAAAATCTTCAAAAATCTTCGGAAGGTGGTCGGAAATCTTCAGAAAATCATAAAAAACGTCGTCATCAGTATGTCTGTATAATAAAAAGAACATAACACGTTAGCTCGAAGATATGAATTTTATGTTCTCGTGGCAAGAACAATATCTATTGTTTTCGCCACTCGAACATAAAATTCATATCTTCTTCCAACCGTGTAATATCCTCTAATTATTTTTTTTCTCAAGCATCTGAGCGGGCCGGATGCTTAAATCCTCGAATTTGATTGGCTAATCTTACACACGTGACCGGTCCAGCTGTTTATGATACGGCCCACGGGCCGGATTTTTTCCCGCTGCCGGCCCCGCTGCTTAAATTTCGCTCCTAAAAGTTAACGGTAATCGTCAATCTCAATCGTCAGCCTTTTTCACACATCCATCGACGATTAGTCACCGCAAGTTTATCTGTTCTCTTTAAAATGACAAGGAGAGTCAGTCTAAGTAAATTCAGT
>CM042747.1:40373280-40378280 GCA_022496165.2 Catalaphyllia jardinei | reverse complement strand
CAAAGAGAGAGAAATCTTTTCAAGAATTGCCTACAGTTTCAATAGGCAGTCTGAGTTAATGGTTACTGGGGATCAGTGCATGCGACAATGGACAAAACTGGAAAATAAATTCAAAGAAACTGAAGACCACAACAACCAGACTGGCAATGATAAAAGAAAAATTATGTTTTATGATGAACTATCTGAATGCATTGGGTCAGATCCAAAAGTGACTCCCGTGCTAACTCTGGAAAGCGATAATGGAAAAGGAAGTGGAGACATTGGTAGTACTGAACACAGTGACAGTGAAGAGTCAAGTGGCTCAGCACATGGCAGAGGTAAGCAACCTACAAAAAAAAGGAAATCCCATTCATCAGCAGTAGAGATGCTGTCCTTCATGCAAGAGTACAGTGCCAAACGAGAGAAAGTTGAAGAAGAGAAAGTAACCTTCTTTTCACAGTTCCTTGAGATCATGAAGAACAAGTAAATACCTGAATTTGTATCTCTTGCTATTGGGAACAATATTATTTGAAAATCAAGGTTGTGTTGATTCTTAAATTGATATTAATTTTGCAATACCCATGAGATTCAAATGTAACACTGATTATTAACATTTCTGTTTAGCTGTGTTCTTGTTTCTTAATCCATAACTAAAAAATCCCTACTGGGTTTCACCAGCAGAAATTCATGTGTTGTAACTGCATGTTGCAGAGTGCTTGACTGGAGAGTGATTTGTTGAGTTTATCATTTTCAGTTCCTTGTTTATTACCACAAGTAGAAATACTTAAATGTCAGTAACAATTATTTTACATTAAAATGGTCATCAATACAAATATTTGTTTGTTTCTCTTTTCGTTACTTTGCGTGTAGGCCTTGATATTTTGTCATTTTGCAGAAGAAAAAAAAAGAGGCACCAATCCCTGAAGGGGTGTTTGTCCAGAAAAGACCATGACATTTTTAGCAAACAGAAAGTCAAACAACATCATTCTGTGCAGGAAAATTATGTGAAAATAACTCACACCAGTTTAAGAGAAATGTCATGGGTGGAGAAAGCAATGTTGTTTTACACACTACACCATTTTATTATCTCTTGCTCTCAACAAGGGATGGCAATATAAATATGCCTACAGTTCCTCTTATATTGGTGAACAGACTGCTGTAATCTTGGAATAGAAGGTTCTTTCTTCTTTTTGTGTTTATACCTGGATTTTTACCCCACCAGATCGAGAAGAACTCAAACAGAATAGTGTCAAGTTTCATCTTAGCTTGGTTAAGTCTTCTATTCCATGTGCCTTCTCTATTTCAGAGCATTTCTAGGTGGTAGCCTATTACTGGCAGTTGGGGGAGTTGCTCACTCCAAAGGGGGAGAAAGGACTCCCCAAGTATTGTGTAGTTCCAGAAAATATCCATATCTCCCACACAGAAGGTTTTTTTTCCAAGACCTCCCACCTTCCTGAAATTCTAATTCAGCTTGAAATAGTTCTTTCATTATTTTGGTCTCAGAGAACACCTTACCCCCAGTAAATTCCAATCTTTTCTGTGGGGGAGTATGTATATTTTCTGGAACTGCACATTGCTTCACTAACATTAATGGCATACAGTGTTCATCAACCGGTTTCTTTTCAGTTGAGCCATTCTTGGTCCTCTTCCATCATCAGCACCATCATTATCATCATCTTCACCACAATTTGGTAAAAAGTAGCTCTCATCAAAATAGTCATAGGTAAGGCAGAAATTGTGCACAACACAGGCAGCCATGATAACTTTGGTAGCAAATACCACATCCAAGTGATCTATGTCTAAGAGTTTTCGTCAGCGCCCTTTGAGTAAACCAATTGAACGCTCCACAACTTGTCTCAGAGATGACAGTATTTTATTCAACTTCTTTTGATCATCTGTTAGGTGACCATTATCCCTGAAGGGGGTGATTTCAAAAGTGGTCCTTTTCATACGGAAGTGACTTTGAAATTAATTCATCGATGGAGTAGAAGGGTAACGTTTCTTCAAAATATCCATGACACCGATTTAAACTTCTCCGGGCAATTAATGCTGCCATAGAAAACATGGGCCAGTCATCTTCTTCTTCTTCTTCTTCTTCGATAAAGCGAAATGCGTAAGTATCATCAAACAGAACTTCAAACATCACTGCAAATTCGGCAGCCATGTTTGTTGTTGCCAAGGTGTTAGCTCCCAGGCTCTCCCAAGAAAAAAGTAAACTTTGTCAAATGGTACAGCTGCACCCGTTCCACTTTTTCTGGAGGAAAAATTGTACTGTTCCATTTGGCGGAAAATTCTCACCGGTTTTTCCAGTCAAATGAAAGCGCTCTTGGTTTTGTGTGCTGCAGAGTGAGAATCTCTCCGTCGAAGTACTCTATTGGCATTGATTTCCTGGGCTTCAACGTAACTATGTCTGAGAGTGACGATCACATATAATCTTGCGCATCTATGTCAAGCGATGAGCAGTCGTCTAGTAGCGAATCATCGGAAGAAATGGAGGTTCTCGGACAAGTCCAACCTTACGCGGACGAACCGCTAGCTCACACGAGTGATAAAGACGAGGACGCTGAAGAAGACCAGGATGGTCTTTCTCCAGCAGTGTTAAGGTCTAGATTGGAAAGAGAAGTACCTGTAAACGGATGGTGAGTTTTCTCTTTAATTCTCCCGATGAACCCTTGGTTGAATCAGCTTGAAGCGTTGGATTTCGGTTCTTCGCACCTTACGAGCTACATCAGACTTACATTTTGTATTTGTTTTGCAAGGTGCAAATGTGCAGAATGCACAGTTGAGAATCTTTCTGACGCCGTGGAATATAGATGCTGCCGAGAGATTGCTCAGGTAAGGCAAAAACTAATGTTCGATGGAAGTATCGAACGAATTAGCTGCATCACAAGACACGACGACTACTCTGCCACGACGAATCGAAGTGTTCTCACACAAGTGGCTCCTTTGTTGCGAGACCGAAATGGAAGAGGCTACCGCCGCCGCGATGGACAAACTCAAAATCAGTGACTATTAAAGTAGCGTTTGAGATCTTGTCTTATCAGGTCATGAAAATCCTAGCTAATATTGATGGGAATGTGCTAAATTTGTATGTTCGCAGAACACATGTTGGTTTTTAAGTGATGTCTGAAGTTCCCTTTCGCTAAAATTATGTATTGTCATCGGCTTCCCGAGAGGGGGAACCCAGGGCCGATGTGGGGACTTTGAGAATTGTGCATTTCCCCACCCGTGGAGGATTTTCTTCTTGCAAAGTCCCCCGTATTTAGCGAAGCCAAGCACCCGACTGGATTTGAAGATGCACTTTAGAACTTTATTGAACAGTTAGCAAATACTGGTACACAAGGTGCTCGCAGTCTGGTGAAAATTTCAACTTTTCTCCTCGTCCTGAATCCCCCAGGTTCTGTTTTAAATCTATCCGGACTGATGAAGAACAAGGGAAACACTGTCACTATCATGACGGTTCATGACCTTTAACCTTCAATAGTGACCTCTATGAACAATAGTATATCCGCAGGCAAATTTTAAAGTTGCTTATCCCACAAAAATACGTACAAATTTTTGACAGATGGTCTGTTTGATAGACAAAAAACAATGGATTTTATAACATACCTTCTTCTCCTCTGCCATCTTGCTATCGATCAAGCGAACAATCAATTGTTCCCAATCTCTTCTCGGTTGAACAGAAGCAAAGTCCCCATATTCTTTTTGAGAGTAGGGCATTCATAAATCTAAGTCTTGATATTTCCCCCACCAGAAGGGCAGAAATTTGTTGGAAAGTCCCCATAAAGTCCCTGTATTCCCCCACATCAGCCCAGGGTCCCCCTCCCCCCCTTGGGGAAGCCAATGAAAAGTGTGAAGTCAGGATTCCTCCGGGACTTTGGTTTATCTCAGTTTCTTTTGTTCAAATGGTGTAACCAGTAGCCTGCAAGTCTAATAACCACAAACCTCTTGAATGTATTGTAGCTCATATGGCTTGTTGTAGTTTATTTATCACCTTTTCAGACAAGTGTCATCTTCAAATGATATCAGTTAGAAAAATATAGAAAGAAGCAACACTGTTGTTTTACTTCCCTTGATTATCAGGATGGAGTGTAAAGTATTCTCAGCTTTCTTTCATATAAATTTTCTTTGATTATTTTTCATCTGAGAGCAGTGGCGTACAGGTGGCTGGCTTGTCAGATGGATATGTGGATATTTGGGATGGGACAATACAAGACCTCTTCCAGCATGCGTTTATCATGACATCCGCCAAAAATTCCAGTCGGCCCAAGTACATGGATATTAGTCTGCAGAACAGCGCAACTAGCACTTGCTTATAACATTAGACAACTGTGCACTATTTAAAGTAGATTTCGGGGGAACTTTTTAATTTCGATTGTCAGTTTAATATTTGACAAGTCAGTTTTTGTTGTTAATTTTATTGACATTACAAGTTGAAACTCATGAGTTTTTGATATTGCAATTTTCTGCAAGTATCTGCAACTTGCATATGAACATTTTATTGTATGATTTCAAACAAAAACTTTTCTATCTGCAGTTTATTGTAATACTAAGAAGTGTTGTAAATATCCAAAGTACCTCTTTGTCTGTAAGGATCAGTTTATTAACTGTTCAATTTAACAAGTAAATAAATTGAGAAAAAATAACTTTGGATGGCAGCAAGGCTGGAGTTGACCTTGTTTTGATATAGATCTCGCTGTTTTTGTTGTGTTAAACAAGCTGTTCTGATGCTAACTGGGTGCATTTACTTGACAAAAGCAGTGAGGTCTGTATCAAAACAAGGTCAACTCCAGCCTCGCTGCAATCCAAAGGCTAGGTCACTGAACAAACAACTGTAAAATGGTCTATTCATTCTCGGACTATATAAAACATGTGCACGCTACAAAACACACGTGTTTTTAGTAAGAACTTGTACAAAAGAAATGATTTATATAACCATCGATTTATTCGTCTTCAGACTTCTAGTATGTGTGAACCAAGTGTACAGCTTATTTTATTTATTTGGCCTTTTCTGTATTTTA
>CM042747.1:40352995-40364545 GCA_022496165.2 Catalaphyllia jardinei | reverse complement strand
TGCTGTTGCTATTGCATCGGCTAACACTCATTATTTTCAAAAAAATGGCAAAAAGATCCATACCTGGAGCTTTTGCTGTACCATTTCGAGTATTGAGCCCCCCGCCCCCCACCAAAAAAAAAAAGGCCGGAGATACATGTACTAAGAAATTAACTTCCTTTAAAATTTGTCTCAGACTTGGTACCTTTCAACCCACGCCCACAAAACAGGCTATTTGTCTGTCAGTCCACTCATCTGTCTGTCGTTCGGTCCATCTGCATGGGGTTAGTCAGTCCTTCCATCAGCCAGCCAGTCAGTCAGTCAGTCAGTCATAACTAGTCAGTCCCCAGACAGACATTTAATATTATAGACTTTCAGTCTAATAAGACAAGTATTAAGCTAGACAAACGTAATTTAAAAACCCAAAACTCAATTTAATTTATTAAATTTATTAATAAACATTCCATTATAATTATATTTTAATGATATTTACCAAACTTTCCCACAAGACTGCTCACCACCACAATCTGTCCTTTACGATGTTCAATCATGTGCGGAAGAACTGCTTTGGTTAAAGAGATGGTACCAACAACATTTAAATCCAGAAGTGCTCTATCAACCTCTAATGATGTTTTTTCCATCAAAGCACGTTGTGACCTACCAGCATTGTTCACCAGAATGTCAACCTATTAAAACAAGAAAAATACTTCTTTTATGCCTCATGCCAAAATGTTTTTCTTTTAACTATGTTTCAGTGACTAAAATACAATTAAGCTTCTGAATTCAATTCACAATCAAAACTGCTCTAATTTAACTGTGGGAGAACAATTTGAAAATATGTGCATAACTGGAGTCTGCAAGAGTTGGAGAGAAACAACATAATTTGCACTATAGTCAGTATATAGATTGAAAAGTACAATTGCAAGGTTTTGCTGAGAAGTAATAACAAGTTATATATAAATAAAACTGTGCAAGAAAAAAAAAAAGAAATATAATATTATGCACAGTCTTGATTCCACTGTGGTACTCACTGTGTAGACAGAGCTTTCATTTAATGTCTGGGCAAACAGTTAATTTGTACAACGAGAAAATCACTAGTCAAAGAGCACAAGCTCCCGTGCACCCAAATATTAATACTATATGGCATGAGGAAATTAAACTTAAGTCTACATATGAGCCAAGGGCCCATCAGGCCAGAGCTAATCCTGTGTTCAGTAACAAGAAGTGACTAGGAGTATTTCTACTCCTACAATGAGAGTACATGTAAAGTGTCTTGCCCAAGAACACCACACAATGTCCCTAGCCAGGGCTCGAACCCGGACCGCTCACTCTGGAGTGGAGTGCAATAGCCAATTCAGGCAAGTGACCCACATGAGTAAGTAAATTAAGTAATCCACGAAAACATAAAAAAAGTCAAATACGACTTCTGTCTGTTGAAACAGATTCTTTTATTTTGATTAAAATAATAGTATTATTATAATATTTACATTAAGTATAAATAAATAAATTAATTAATTAGTTAAATAACAAGTTTACTTCCATCATCATCACAAGTTAATGATTAGAATTGCAATAAGATCACAAGAAAAAAAAAAGAGATAAAATTACACAGCTATTTATGTAAGCAGGGAGTAGCTGGGTTACAATAATATAATTATAATAATTATAATTAATTTACAATCAATTCCATGACAGTGTATGCAACAGGTAATTCAATATGCAAGAAAAATGTTCTTTGGATTGATATTTCAAAAAGCACTCGCATCCCAAAATAACTGTTATTTTCATGTCATCTAATTACTTTGCCCAGTTAAGGTAAAGTCTACATACAAGCCAGGTCAAAGCTCATATTGATTCCTGGCCAGACCTTGAACTAGGTAGGACTAGCTACTCAATCCATAGAAAGGTTGGGGATGCTCTTTAAAACATTTGAATTAAACCCGAAAAAAGACCAATCTGGGCATATGGTATGTAAAGTCTGCATACGAGCCAATAAATTGTGGCCAATCAGGCTGGAGCTTATCCCGGTTTCTATAGCATGAGGTGACTGGGAGTTTTTCTACTCCCCCCTGGATGGGATGCTAGTCCATCGCAGGGTTACCCCCAGTATTAAGTTCGCCAGTACCCATTTATACACCTGGGTGGAGAGGGGCATCTTAAGAGTAAAGTGTCTTGCCCAAGAACACAACACAATATCCTCAGCCAGGGCTAGACCCCTGCCTGCTAGCTCTGGATCGGAGTTGAGCACACTAACCATGAGACCCCCACGCCCCCACAATCTGGGCGTGGCTCAAGCTTTATTTCACCCCTAAAAGATACCACTTAAAACGGAAGAGGCTATATTATCAGCCGTTGTTTGGGAAGGGACCTTGCATTAGTACCAGACTAGCAGTGATGAGCCAAAAACGGATTTGAGAGTGGTTTTAAATTGTTATCTCTCTAAGTGCATCTTAAAAGATACTTTGAGAGCTAAAATTTGTCAGTGGTGTTTTGTGCTAAGTATCCTAAGTGAGACCACAATCCTTGATCTACACCCCTGAGCAAGCATCCTCGACATAGTGGAGTCCCCAGTCCCCAGTGTGATCTGGAGATGAGCTGACACTTAACCCTAATTTTGCCAAGGCTCTAGAGTAATTAGAGACTGAAGATAAAATACAGACTGAGGGTAAAATGCAGACTGCAGATTACAGACTTCTCAAGATGATTCCTCAGTACTTCATTGCACATCCCTACCGTGCATGATTTTCGTGCGTCAGTAGCACACGCAAATGAGTGTGTGCACGTACACAACATAGCAGATTTCCCACAAGCAAGGCTTTACAGCGAAATAAAAGCTTGTTTTCTCTTAAACGAGCTTGATGGCCTACAGTATATCGCATAATAATAGTGCCCATGTTATCCTATAAACAAAAAAATTATCAGAAGGAAAAAAGATATAGCTGAAAGTGTACACAAGATCGTTACTCTAGGATGCAAATTATGACCATGAAAACAACGACTTGACAAACGCTTTACATCGACCTCGTTTTAAATGGCACAATTTTTCCACAAAATTTTACATGTTTTGATATTGTTCCATATGCTCTTGGCTTTCACTCTGTCAAATTTTCTCCCAAGTATTACTTTGATAAACTGTGCTTCCAGCTACCATAAAATGTAACATGGACTGATAAATAATGCACATGATTAGCACGAGTACAGGCATAAATGGGGCAGTAAGATTGGCCCATCACACCTCTTTTGCGAGGATAGTGACCTATCTTTTTTATTGGATTTTTCGAACCAGTGCTTGGTAGGGAACATTCAGAGAAAGTTAGAAAATATTCATAGGTAATTTTAATTTCTGAGGAATCACCTTAAGTTAAATAAATGTATCTTGTTATTTCCATCATCGAGTGCTATTATGGTACCATAAACAGGTTATTGTGGCTAATGACATAGTGAGAGTCTGTGTGCACTGTGGGTTAAGCCTGACGACTCACTGGTCTGCATGAATATCTCTCAGGTTAGCCTGTGTACATAACCATCTCAGGTGAGCAGTTACAGTTAGCTCTCAACAATAGAAATAGTACCAGTCATGATTCAGTTAAAGAGTCTACAGTCAGCAGTATGTATTTTACTCCTGGTCTGCATTCTGCATTTTACCCTGCTCTGCATTTGCAAACTCCCAGCTGTGCTTACTGTGCAGTCTGCAGTCTATAGTCTGTGTTTTGCACTGATCATTTCCTAAACATTAATATAATGCTCTGACATTTTGCAGATTCAATGTGAACACCCAAATTACAGTACCTCCCTGGCTAAACATTCAAAAGGTCTAACTTGACAGTAATAGGAGAATCAATACCATACCTTTCCAAAGTGCTCGAGGACATCTTGTGTCAGTTTTTCATGTGTATCAAATTTTACTGAGTCCAAAGGAAGGACAAAAATTTCTTGATCTTTTTTAAATGAGGAATCATGTGCAATGGCAATAGCTGAAAAAAAATAATATGTACTATATATTTTTTGTGTCACAATTGGCCCAAAGTGTAAAACGTATCATATACAGGTATCCAGTGGGTGACCAGTGGCAGCAGATGTGAGTTATACCTGGCTAGTGTCTGGGTGTGTGAGACACTGACAGAATACAGTGTTACTGGTGCATTTAGCTACATGAGCAAGATTAGGACATAGAGTACCCATTGTGCCAATGATGATTTTAAATAGTTTTACAACTGGTCCTGTCTTAATTGAGACTGAAATTCCCAGTTTTTGTTTTAAGCAAGGATCATGAACAGTCTACTTCTGAAGAGGACCCTCAGTGCATGTCCATACATACGCATACATACATACTTTCCCACTGGAAAGGGTTGTAAATGGTATTTGGTTTATGAAAAAGTGACTGGAGTCAAGGTCTGTCAGATTACATGCATGCTAGAAAAATAGAGTATTATGCTCCTGGGTGTCACCGGTGAAACCAGGGTATTATACTCAAAATAATGCTGGGTTGGAAGTAGAATGCTCAAATTATGCTGGACTAAAATGACACTTCCACCCCACTCCCCACCTATTAATGAACATGCTGTAAGTCGTTCATTTTTGAAAGACACGTTAGACAATAATTATTCAGTTAAACATTTGATGAGCAAGTCAAAGATCGGTAATTGTGAGACATTGAACCTGCATTTGATGAGCCAAAACCTGACAGCAACGAAAATGCACTGGGTATGAGTCTATTCCCACTTTTATCAACTTTGTACATTCTAGAGTGAGTTGCTGGCAAAATTTGCATACACTTCTCACAGTTTTCAGAAACAACGGCATTGTGCTGCCAAAATATTAGTATTACGCCAGCGTTATGCTCCAGACATACAGTAGTATTGTGCTCAAAATTATCCTGGCACAATCTGACAGACTCTAACTGGAGCCAAGAGTGTTGGAATGGCACAGCACTAATGGGTGCCATCTTGTTTCTTTAATGTGACGTACATTTCTGATGCAACGTTTGAAGGACACGGGCACCGCTCCAATATTTTTGCACTACTTATGACGTCATAACTTTCCTCATTTGCATAAAACAAAAACGTTTACAGTATCTCTAAAAAAATGAAACGTCAGTCTTCTTCACTTAAAACCTTTCAAATAAGCATTTCATTATAAAAAATAACAGTGAAAATAATTTTCATAGGCGGTTTAAGTAGTAAATGTATAATAGCTTACATGTGCGAAGTGCTCCGGGGAATTGCTTCAGTGCAAAACCATTTTTCCCTGGTTATTTTACCGTCTTACCTGCACAATTCTCCTTAACTCTCTCTAATTCTGCCTTCCTTCTCGCAGACAGTACTAATTTACAGCCATATTTAACCAGTTCATAAGCCAAATATTCACCGATACCGCTGGAAGCGCCAGTAATCCAGACCACTTTCCCCTGCAAGGCAACCGCTGGATCTTGACCGATCTTCTCATAAATCATCAATATAAAATCACCATCTTGGAATTTGAAAAGTAAGAAACAAACAAGAGGAACAAGAACTGCCGCAATAAAGAAATTTCGGCGCATTTCGATGACCTCGGCCTGGATGCGTTTTGAATCGTGATGCCACGTTTTTCGGATTTACTTAAAGACACGTGACCAATCGGTGACTTAAAGGGACATACATCACGCGATTCTTAACCGTCACGGGGTCTGCGAACCAATGTCCAAAATATTGGAATAGGAGTAAGGATAGAGGACTAAGGAACGAAAGGAATTGCCATCAATGTAAATAATGGGAAACCTGCAGTGAACGCACGGGGAAGGAAATGCACTCACCGAGAACCATAAGGAGAATATACGGAGCTGTGGTGGAACTGCGTAGACGTAAGAGACGGCACAGAAGAGGCAGTTTTTCTTTTAGGGAGGGAGGGAGGGAGGCGGTAACACAGGATAGATTTGGAGGAGCAAACACACGGGGGATAAACAATGACGAAGGGGCCTCATTTAACTCTTCTCAGTCAAAGTTTTAAACGGAACAAGAACTTGTCTCTGGCAGCTTGGGCAGTTACTGCAATTATAGAAAACCCATTGAACAGTTAAATTTCAACCAGTCAGTGGAACTGGAAACAAACTAGAAAGTACTTCGTTCGAAACGTACTTCCTCCCGTCCAACCACAGGTCACCCAAGCATAATCATGGTAAGAGTTTGTATGGAGAACAGTAGCTGAAATATAAGAAATATAAGAATTTTTTATGGCGTTTAGAAGATGACAATACAAAATCGATCATTTCGTCAATTCTTCTCATCCAGGCGCGTTTAAACGAGTTTTGCGCTAATTTTGATGATTTAGGCTTTTTTTGTTATATCATTACACCGTGGGATAAATCCTCAGAATTCGCTAACCATGGTATAACCTTGTCAGCAGAGAAACAACAAAAAAAAGACTTTGCTAGATTACTTAAAAACGAAAAATCATTGGAAATAGTTCACTGCTAAAGGCTATAAAATCTTTAAGCAAACAACCGGAACGATTCCCGTGGCATGCTGACATTAGTTGGATCAATACTGATTTAATCGGCTTCACATATGAAATGAAGAATATAAAGGCAGAAACCGACACAGCGTAGAATGTTCTTTTTTTCGGCTGGCCAAACCAGCGTTCTTCAGGTACAATGGCCATTTTACATTGTGAAGAGTTTTTATGGAGCACATCCGTATTATTTTTGCTTATTTCCGTAATTAAGTCTCGCTCCCGAGCGGTAACACGCACAGTCGAAAAGAATCAAGCCAATATAGGTTTATATACGGTTCCTTTAATTGTTCCTTTAATTGTTCCTTCGTATCCCTTTTCCAAGCGGTCAACTGAAATAGTTACATTAAGAAAGTCACTTGAATATTCGTTTCCTTCATGACAAAAATGATCACTGGACTAAGCGTACGTGATACATAGAAAAGAACTCAAAGGCATTCAAAAATCTTGCGAAATCTATAACTTTAGAATAACAAATTCTCATAACATTGTAACCTTAAACAGAGTAAACTGTTGCTTGCCAACGTTCGCGGGTCTTGATTTCTTAAGAGAATTTTGCTCTAACTTGTCTTCTAGTGTTCCAATAGATCTTGATCTCAAGGTGTCTTAAGTTCTTCAGTTCCTCACATAATATCATTTACTGTCTCGCCAAGTGATTGCTTTAATAGCAAGGTTTCTCTTGACCAATTAGATTATGAGCTCAGGATTTGTATATCAGGTTACCATAGTCCCAGAAGTTTTTCGAGCTGCGAGAGAGTTGCGAAGCGATATGAACACGAGACGCGTCGCCGCTTCGCGTCTCGTGTTCAACGCTTCGCGGCTCTCTCGCAGCTCACTCATGCATGCGGTGAAAAGCCAAGAAAAACCTCTGGGACCAGAGTAATATCAGGTCCGATATGAGGTGATAGTTCATCAGACCTAAGGTTGAATCAGTTTCCCCCTCATAGGAACCAAATCGAATTATTTTAGTAGAATTCTTCAGTGGCGGACCCAGACCTTGAGCTAAGGGGGGGGGGGGGGGGACGCGGTCTTGATTTACTTTCCCTGCTGACCTTTTTTCCTTCTGTCATTTCTTCTTTTTTACTCAAAATAAGGGGGCGGGGGGCGGTCCCCCGTGCCCCTCTCCTAGATCCGCCGCTGTTCTTACTTAAATATTATTCAGCTAACCATTTTAAATTGGTTTTGTACTGATTTACTTTTGCTGACATGTCGTTTGGAATTTTCTTTTCTGATAGGCTACTTTTGTGAGCGTACGCTCGTCAGTTTAAGCCGCGGATGTCCTTCTTTTAGATTTCTCAGGATTTAATTATCCATTTGTATCTAATATTCTTCCGTAATTAACTTCCCAAAAACGAGAAAGCGTCGCTATTTCTCAGACGACCTCCAGCTACTGCGCACTAATGGCTGGTAGTATACAAGTAGCCAGGGTAGCGTATTCTTAATCTTTTCAAAAATACATAAATTGTAGCAACAGTGATTGTTCCCATGGATAACGTCGTCTACCTCTTCAAAACTGCGCTTCGAATATTGCATAACGTATAACCTGATCGGTGAAATGTCTGTAGATGAAGGGCTGGTCAGTCGAGTCACATAAACAAGGGGGTAAGTGCAATGTTATACTTTAATAACTGTTCTACATTCCATTTTTCTGCGTCTATCACATCAAGGTTTCGTGTTCATGCCAAGTCTTCTCGTTGCTTCCATTAAGGACGTCTTAGAGATTCTGGAGATATAGAAGACATTACAAAACAGTTTCGATAGATATGCCAGAACATTAAAATCAAGGTACAATAGTCTTACCCGGAGAGTGATGAAGGGGCGCAGATACACCATTGGTAAATTGTGCAAGTTCAGATTTTGATATCATTCATAGTGTTAAGAACACAACAAGGTATGCTTTTGGGTTGCTCGTGATGTTGGCTTAGCTCAGAGAGATGTGAGATCCTACAAATTATTCATAGATGGGGTTAACTTCAGCAGGTAGGTTAACTTCAGCAGGAATAAGAAAATCACAGCGTAAGATGAGAAGTTTGGGTTTAATACAACGGCTGTTCTGTATTCTGATTGGCTATATTTTATATGGCAAGGTATAAAACGAAGTAACAAATAGTGAGCACTGTAATTGTAGTTTCAAAAATGATAATAAAGACTATGGTTTCAACTGTCAAATTGGGCAACATACTATCTGTGGAAGTTTGGCAAGTACTGCCGGTTAAAATACAACAATAGCAGAGGTTGGTTCTCCGTAATCCAAACTTCATCCAAATTGTTTAATTATCATGTCTACTGCCGTTAACTTTGCACAGTGCTCAGTTGACATAATAAAGTCAGGTAAATTTTGTGGCTGCATCTTTAATTTCCTGCAAGAGCAAAAGCCCCGATTCACTTGAAATTTATTTCATGATCAGGATGCCAAAAAAACTGGAATTGTTACAATAACAGGACTGACCGTTGTTGATACCTCTTCATTGTGACAGAACAATTCTTCCAACTATTCTTGCCTGCCTGCCTGTCTGTCTCCCTCCTTCCGTGCACCATGCATGCATGCATCCATCCATGCCTCCGTTCGTCCATCTGTCTGTCCGTCCGTCGCTTGCTCCTTCGCTTCTCCGCCCTAGTTTATCTTTCTGCCTCGTCCCCTGAAATGCCGCTTTCACTTTCGCTGCCTACGACGAGTTCTCGGCATCACATGGCAAGACAAAGCCACCAATGCTGCTGTGCTGGAGCAAGCTGGCTCAGGCTGAGCATGCATGTCGTCATCTGTAAGCGTCGACGGTGATGGTTGGGACAAGTGCACCGAATGAAGGACGGCCAAGTACCAGAGGATGTCGTGTATGGGAAGCTGGCTTTAAAGATGTCTCCAAGCGTGACCTGAAACTCACAAGCATCTACCCAGACAGCTGGGTTGAACTGCTTGTAGACGCCCGTGATGACCGGCGCCGTGCTGTTCGAGAACTGGTCACGGGGGATGACGAAAAGCGCAATCACAAAGCAGGAAGCAGTCACGACAATCTCACATCGTTCTACACTCCAACTTTGTCTGTAACGCCTGCGGAAACTGAGACTGTCATTCGAGGATCAGATTAATTGCTGAGCCACTCCAAACGCTGCTCTCAAAATGACAGGTCCTGACCGACCAAGGCGCTACCATTATACCTATCGAAGCAGATGGCTGCCTACAACTAAACTACTTCCCACTAACATGAGCGGGAAGTCCACCGATTTCTCTTGCGCCTACACAGAAAATTAAACTGAATTTCAATGTGGGCGATTCCTCTGCCTCGTAAAAGTCGTGACACCGACCTGCAAATCATGGCTCGACTAGACTGACTTGATGTGCGGTGCAAACGTGCCACAGCTACACAGCAGTACATAAACCATTAATAAAGGGGAACATGGGGGGGGGGGGTGGGGTGTCTGAACACCGCAACACCGCCAAAAAAATTAACGAACATCGCATCACCGCAAGAAAAGTCAAGGGAACACCGTTACCACAACACGTATCAGTTTAAGCGCCATGAGTCGTTCATCTGATCTACGCTTGAAATAATCCTTTTAACAGTTTTATACCTCAACAATGTTTCAGAGAATAAACACATCACAACGATTTTCATTGCCCACATGTCGATACTGCTGATGCCTGTAAATCAGTTTTCTTGATCTTCAGAAGAAACCTTCCGAAAAGGAAACGCACGAAGGAAAAAAGAGAAGAGCCTCGTGAGATGGCCTTTACTCGAGATGCATCTCTTCTTTTACTTCACTCACTTTCCTTGGTGTAACCGACTGACTGCAAGTATTGATTTCTGGAGCTGGCTGCGTGTGCGTTTAATATCGATAATTTTTTGAAAAAATAGATAGTGAAGAAATCCGCAGGACCTTGGAGCTAGTATAAACCGGTATCAGAATGACCTAGACGACCCTAGACTGTAAGTTAAGTCATGAAGAATAGCAACGAGGAAAGGAAAAAAATGTAAACGTGTGTAAGTTACAAATGGTAGCTTCCTTACGACATCTGAATATATTTAGCGGCAGGTACTAGATTTCAGTACCATACGTAAATGTAAAAACGCATACAAGACTTTTATTATGGTCTAAACTAAGATGCCCCTACTCTAACTACTCTTAACAAAAAAACTGGATCACTTGATAATACAACTCGAGTTTTCATTGGCTTAGCCAGCATAGGTTATGAGCCACTTCACCATGCTCTACGTGTATGGTAAGTGGGGACGTTTTTATCTTTTTTAGTCAAGTTTGCTATATTTTTGGGGCGTTTTTAACAAAACAATTATTCCACTCACCCTTGCTGGATATGAGATAGTTCTAACCAACTCATATCCAACCCGCGCTTGTGTAATAATTGTTAATTAGAAACACAACAAGAAAGCTTAACTTATCCGACTATGTTACCAATAACAGTGATCGCTGTTAACTTTGCAGGCTTGAATTGATTACGTTGTAACTACTTCCAATTATATTTTAATTATTTTAGTAGTGCAAATATTGCTTTTTACCATTTTACACTACTTACACTTTTAGGCTCATTCTTGTTTAGTGTCGGGCCACTTAGTTCGAGTGGAATAACTGTTTCATGAAAAACGTCCCCAAATATAGATAACTAAGACAAAATATAAACCCCCCAAAAATTGTCCGTACGCTTACCGTATTTGTAGGCGCCATATGCTTCTGGCATAAAAATATACAGATTCAGCCAAGACTAAAAGCGGAGCTCCAGATTAAAATAATTTAACCTGGCTTGAGGCCGAGATTCAATCGAAAACCAGTTCCTAAACCCACGATTTGGTCATGTGACACTGATCAGTGAATAGCTCGCTTTGACAGGTGTCAATTGACCATAATATGGAATTTCAACATCAAAGATGTACGCTATAAACCAAGGCTGCAGGTCTCGATCAACCTATTTAAGCTGGAGTATAACCACCATGTTGAGGGCCGTCGTCGCGTCCTGCGTACGCACCCACGAACAATACCGCTAGCCATAATGACCATGAGAAAAATTATTAAGGAGTTTCTATGAGTATGGTGCTTCGCTCGACAATTCTGCTATAACGGCTCACATACCAC
>CM042747.1:40298918-40339606 GCA_022496165.2 Catalaphyllia jardinei | reverse complement strand
GTACTTGTACAGAATTTATAACTGAAATTTCTGCTCCTACAATTTCCACATCTTTCAAATTTCATCTTCTGGATTTTCTGGTAAAGTTGGGGGCGGGGTGGGGGTGGGGGGGAGGGGGGTAGATGTGTATCCTGTGTGTGTGTGTGTGTGTGTGTATGTGTATGTGCTTTATTGTCTCGATCCCTTGCCACGCCTCGCCATCGATCCGTCATGATGCATGAAGTTGATACATACAAGGACAGATTTTAAGTTACACACCACGACTTGACACGACTTAAAGAAATCAAGGTTATAATGTAAGACTTGGAACGCGCAGATAGATCAATGACTACGTAAAATATGTCATTATCAACAGAATGTGCCGCAGCATTGCTATCTTTTAGATACCCTAGTATACTGATGTATTCCGTTTTATTGTCTACATATGACTGAAAAGCTTGCAAGCTGATTAGAGGAAATGAATCTCACAATTTTAGAACCTTTTTTTATCAGATTACAAGTCTAAAAGATTTAAATTTTTTGATTAATGTATAAGTAGACTGGTCTGTTAAAAAGCTGATTTCTATTTCTGCCAGTCGAAAACAGCCATATTTATTGAATGAGCTGAAATGAACACCATTATAATAAGTGCAAAGTCCAGCTTCGTCTACCAACGACAACAATAATATTATCAGTTAAGTTACATGTGCTAGATCACTGTTTTTGGCTAAGATGGAACACTTATATTTTACTATCTGAAGTAGATATGGCAATTAATGGCGACTCTCTTTGAAAAATAAATGCTAGTTAATTTAAGCTACCAGTTGATAATAACAAGAATGTTAAGATAACAGCTCCTTCTGAACTAGGTAGCGTTACAAACCCGTCCCTGCATAATTTTTGCTTTTCACAGCGCCGGGGGAAGAGGCACTGGTTTCCAAAACTTTGCTCAAACACTCGAATAGTTTCCGATTTTCCGATTGCTAGCTCTTTTGATAGGCGATTACCCCGATCATTGCCTCAACAGCATGGGACCAAATGACTATTTCCCTCTACGAGACGTGTCTGCAGGGAATCATGGTAGTCGTATTTATCAATTTGGACTAGATATTTGTTCCGATTAATGCAACTCCTATGATTCTCTGCAGCCCTGCAGGCGTGGGTACTAAGCACGCAATGTGGTAACATATCAACATCCTTAAAGAAAACTATCTGCTCAATGGAAGGCATAATCGATAATAAAAATAGACAGATAAAAGATAGACGAGACAAGTTAAAAGCCGTTAACTGTATTTGAAAGAAACAGGTCGAACATTCCATATTATCGGCAAATTACGTCGGATCTGACTGCGGAATAAACTTGGTCGAGGAAACCCGCGTGATAGACGGGATTGTCTAGCGGTCCTAAATCATGCAGGGCAGAGATAATCCGTTCACAGTATATGGGGTTATCATACATGACACCTTTTCAATTGATTAAGTTATATTCAAAGTCTGAACTGCATCTGGTATGGAATCGCATTGCAACCTGTTTACAGTCGTAGCCCGTGTGTGAAAGTCCGCTATTTACTTTGCACGTGGGCGTGGTACTGAATGAAGTCACAATAGCGTTGATTATAAATTCCAGGGCCGAGTTATTAAAAAACCGGTTAACGCTAACTCAATATTAAAAGATAACCAAAGTTTAAAATTTTACTTGCATAAAAATGCTTATGTTTTGCATACTGTATGAGATTATTCAAGCTCAAAGCTAAAGAGCAAACAATATAAACAAAACGCCTCCAGGAAAAGTAACAAAACTGATATCAAAATCTTCTCCAACCCTGCGTTAGCTTAATCGGGCTTTGAACAACCCGACCCTGAGGTGTATTCCAATTTATAATTCATGAAATCTTTTCGCTCGCGCGCGATTGGTCTAAACACGTCACTTGACCGAATATCCCCCAGCTAAAACAGGCGGATATCCGAGAATATACTCCAATTTTCAAAACTGCGCGTGTTGCGTAAAAGATTTGAAGGATAATAAACACGATAGTCTCCATTTGGGGCGAAAATATGCTCGGATGTTTGTCCTTGGACATTATCTGTTTCTCGAAGCTCATAGTTTTCCTCGACTGCGCTCTCGGAAAACTGGTCGCCTCTCGGAACAGATAATGTCCGCGGACAAATATCCTAGCATATTTTCGCGCCAAATGGAGATTATGGTTTATATATTCCTATAGTATGCCAGAGGGAGCGTGCACGCTGCTTCTTTTCCGTTCATTATTACTTTTTCGCACGTATTCTGCTTTATACAAATCTTTTCCTTGACGTTTGGAGATATCCTCCTCTTTGAATGTTTGTCAAAAGTGGCATAATATATCATGACATTAAAGCACTTAAGAGGAGCTCAGTCACAACATTTTGAATTATTTTGGTCACGTGCACCTGAAAATAGTAGCTTACTAAGATAAAGAAATACCAAAGGGATAATAATAATAAACCATGAAGCAACAAGGATGGTTAAGGATGGATAAGATTAACACGGATTACAAACGACGAGCTTGTAAACTTTTCGAGATGTGCAAACCTTAAAGTAGCTCCTTTAAACTGATTGGCGTACCTGGAGTTCAAGTTACAGAATATCTGCTGCGACAAAATGTTCGAGCCATTACTTGTGTTCATCATGCGTACGTGTGATAAGAGAATGCATTAATTGGGAATATCTTGTTATTTGGAGTATGTGCCCCTTTAACAAAGTGCATGTTGGGCGCATTATATTAATATGCAATCTGCATGAAACGTGCAGACGAACTACTGTAGTTGCATGGCCCTAAGATCTCGGTTTTGGTTTCCTTGAGGATCGCTTGGTATTAATTCATCAGTAGGCATGCTTGCTTCTGGCCATCCTTTCGTTTCAAACATCAGAAGTCCGAATTTCGCCTTCGGGAATTGTTACTCCATCAACGAGTAAGAAGGTTTGATTTTTCTCCTCATCATGATAGGTGGAGAAATGTCCCTCTAACGTGGAGAGATCGTCTTTCATCTCCACTGATGGTTTTTCACCGCATATTTCAACCTCGTCCAAAAATGACACAGTCCTTTCATACTGTCGAGGGCATGCCTCTTGCATGCCTTTGTTGCAATCATCTGTGTCTATTTTTGGGACCTGGCGGTCACCGCTTTGTACTGAATCATTATTGTTAAAGTTTTGCAACTGATACCAGTCTTCGTACGACGGTGGAGGCGTTGTAGGACAAAAGTGGTCACTTCCAGAGTTTGGGTCTTCAGGCGTTTCAATACCTCTCTCGACGCTTCCATCATCGCTAATCGAGTCGCGCATGGCAGATCCATTCATCTTCGAATCCTCTTGTTTTAAAAGAGGACTCCTATGACACGGCGCACTACCGTTTGGCACATTTTCGGATTTACTCTTATAGCTGTTTTCTCTCACTGATGTGTAAGTATCTCTTCGCCGGTTTGTGAAAGACATCGTAGAGGCATCAGTGTCTGGGGAATTAAAAGATCCTTTTCCGCACATTCTCCTGATAAGATTCCTGAAGGCCAGTTTAAATGTAGGATTGAGAAAAGCGTAAATTATAGGATTTAAACAACTGTTTAGATAGTGCAGCCATTTTACAGCCGAGGTTATAGCTGGAATGCTATCGATGTCACTATGACAGGAATCACAGTAATGATACGAAAGTGAAGTCAAGAAGAAAGGAAGCCAGCAAATGACAAAGGCGCCAGTCACCACACCTAAACTCTTGGCCGTCTTGTATTCGGCGGCTAGGCGTCGTCCATGGCGTTGTGTGAGGCGCGATCTTGCAACCACCACGTGAAGGATTCCACCGTAACAAAATAATATCACCACTAGTGGGATAAGAAAGGCAAATACGAAGATCACCACGTACTTCCACGGCTGTTCAATCAGGAAGAGGCACGAAGTGCCCACAGCGTGCAACCATGAAAGCAGGATAATCCACTTGCATTTGCCTGTTGTCATCTTGGTGTGATGTATCAATGGGTGTTTGATAGCAAAAAAGCGATCAATGGAGATGAACATCAGATTAGAGATCGACGAAATAGCGCAAACGATGTCGATCATGCTCCAGACCAAGGCAAACGTCATAACGTTGATTTCGGGTGGATACATCCACGTTGTGATCTCGCCAGCCAGCCAGATTGGTTCAGTGATAAACGCCACCATCATATCACTGATCGCTAAGCTGAGTATAAACCAGTTTGTGACACTTTTTCGGATTCGTTTGAACGCGTAGAAAGCGGCTATGACCAGACCATTGCCGAATAGCGTCAGGATGATTAGAATCAGTATTGCTATTGAGGATATGACCTTGTGGGATAGGCTATTTATTGGGTATGGAGCGGGTCCAGGAGTTGGTCCGCCTTCTGTTGACGTGCTCAAACTGCTATTGCTTGAATTCATGACGAACAAATATGGTGACCTAGGTTGGTGTGCGATTCTTCCTCGGTTGCTCCTGCTGTGTTACGCTGTTGCTGATGTCTAGAAGAAACGGAAGCAACAATTGTCAATTAAAAACTGATATTCATAGCATGATCCTAAACACCCATCAACTGTAATGGAATATAGATGGGTATCATCTGGATAACAGGTCTTTGGTCTTAGAGGCAACAACTAGTCATGTTTTCCCGGCACACTGTTCCAACTATGAAGGTCCAGAGATGTTAGTGCTGTGTTCAAAGATCGTTTCTCAATTACTCAAATGCCAGAAAGAATCAGATAGAATTGACCGTGGTAGTTAATTTGTACTACAAAATTAACTCACCGACCGTAAATGGTCGGAATAACTAGACAAGAAATGCATTTCTCTACTAATACTTCTCACATGTTTAACCTTCGTGCAGACTCTTTGTAAATAAACGTTCTCAGTGCTCCCAACTGACTCCAATTTAAAAGCTATCAATTACTGAAATGTATATTGTCATGTCTTTTTGCCGTTGCTCTTTAGAAATAATGTGGCCAAGGGGTAAGAGAGCTACAGGGTGTTCGATTTGTTGTGATAAACTTCGTTCAGCTCGCGTCCGGGAAAGAATTGAGCTATTATTAAATGATGTTAATAAACATTTTCATGCTCTTTTAAACTTAAAGTATTGCAAAGGGGCCTAGAGTCTCCTCTGCAGTCGGCGGATGTTGCATGGGTCGGAAAATACAGTGGACTATATATAGTTTATTGCCAATGCTTCAGGCACAGTTACAACAATCAGGAATTTCCTCTGTAATGCTACAAAAACACCAAATTGAAATTGGACCAGTACAGAGCGGGTCAACCCGACCTCGTTTTCTATTACCATGAGCAAACTAAGCTTCCGTTTATCTAAAAGAGTTTTTTCTTTTGCATGGGTAAAGGAATGTTATGAGAACGCACGTAATTGCAATAGTATTTTACGCGTGTAGTGCACGTAGAAGGTCAAGGACGTGTTATTGGTACGGATCATTACACCAAGACCACAAATTAATAACTTGTGTCGATTTAACCTCTGGGCGGCTTAATTCAATTCAATGGCATTTCAGTTCCCTTCTATCTAAATCAACCACAGGGATGCCGTCAAGGAATCCTCAAAAAGCTGGTCGCAGAAAACACAAAGATTGTCCTTCGTGACTGTTACCTGCCTATGAATTGGCTGGCACATACTGAATTGCTTGACCTTTTTTGCATGCTTGTTCGGCACAATCATGATTTAGACAATCGGCACTTCTGGTCTTTCAAACTATTTCTTAAGTATCACACTTGATGAACATAGCTGAGTAGTTTGACAAAGGGCAAATTCGTTAAACTAAGGTTCCGTTTTATCTGCATGACTTTTTGTGTCATATCCGGTTTTCGTAATAGATGTTAAAAGAGCACGTTGCCACTTGACAAAAGGATCCAAAAAAGAGAAAAAAATCGACAAGTTATGCTCAAAGATGCGTGATTGTCGATACGAACAAATGGTCGAAGGGTGGAACAAACTTTCTAAGAGGCGGTATTTTCGAGTAGTCTCTCAATTGGAACGGTGCCCAATCATTTGGAAACGGCACCCAAATCCGCACGTTGTTTGGGAAAACGAGTTCTCACCTGAAGTCATGGAGAAAATCGCGAAATAATTAGTTTGCAGGTGTAATAACTCTAATTCTGCTCAATATGCCACCCAAATTCAGCCTTTGACAACCCCCGTCGTGCGATTCTGAAACAACGTCTGCATTAATTCTATTTTCATCCCTTTCTTCAAACATGGCTCCTCCGAATTAAAACTTGTGAATGAAGTTATTTCTAAGCTGCAGTTTCCTGTTTAGTCCCTGGCCTTTGGACAGTCACTCCATAACTTAGACGTCGATGCAACGACGATACGACCGCTTCATCAACGAATAGATATGGCACGGTCCTCAGTTTGATCAAACACTCCATTAAATGCTTCAGCGTTTCCACTATATAAACTTTAGATACGATTTATCTTTGTCTTTGTAGACCTCCTGTCCTGCTGTAACCACAATAGTGAATAAACGTCCATTTCCTCACTTTTTGTTCATAGCGGCAGTTATTATTTTAGACGTAGAAGAGTAACAAAACAGCACGGTAGGTGGGCAGATACCGAAGAAAACAGCACGGTAGGTGGGTAGATACTGAGCATTAATTTACCTATGCAAGTGTGCCATTGAAGATAACAATTCCATAAGAGGGCATACAGAAGAGTGTTTTAAAATAGAATTCTAATTAAGTGAAGTCACGAAACTAGCAAAACACTATGGCGATGGATTTTAAAACTCAAAACATTCGAGTTGCATTTTGTACACTGTTCTAGTTTCATTTTGCAAGTGATAATAGTTTGGGATGACAATCTATTCCAAGGCCATATCTGCCCACAAAATGCTAGTGTGGTGTTAATTAAGGTATAAATACCGATAAGGAATGTTGTTAAGTGGTGTATGTTTAACCAGAACGTTACAAACACTTATCGGTCCATTAACAAAGCGTGGGCCACATTGATAATTACAAGTTTTGTTTAGATAAAAGGTTTAGTTTACTAACGAATACGTCAGAATGTTCCGAGAAAGAATTACTGGCTAATTCGCCTCAATGATTGCTATACATTTCTATCAAATTGATAGTATATCATTGCTGATCATCGTCGAAAAAAATAGGATTAAAAAGACACACCTGCAAACCCTGCCCTTATCAATGTTTGATTACAACACTGCGTTATGCTAATACTCTATTTATAGGATGAACTGTGTTAAGCTACATTTATAGCTTTAACTAAATCCTCTTTTCCAGGTGTCCAATTATTTAAACTATGCATGCCATTTTTCACTGATGATCTCTATCCGACAAAAACACGATTTTTAACCAATCAGCGCGCGTATTTTCTTTGGACTGTTTTCTAATAGTTTCTAGTGTTTGTTGTTTCCAGGACACAATGTTCTAGGCTTTAAAAAAGTCTGCCAGAGTCTTTTTAATTTGACCGTCACGCGTACAACCCATTCACAGCTCCTTCATACTCATTATACAAGTAATTCAAACGTAGCAACAAGTCTTCTAATTGAGAAATACGTCTTGTCTAATCATTTTAAGACACATGTACATATCCACCAAAAAGAACTGACACCTATCAAGACTTTGCAGTAGGGATTTCCTTAATCCTAGTCACGATTATCTTTTTAGATTACGATTTATGGAGTGTCTTAAAATGACCTGGTTGCACTATTTTAGGTGCTTTCTGAAATATCTTTTTAATTAACCATTTGTTTTCTGAGTTGCTATTTGTCTTTGTTTCAAAGCGATCTATGGTCCCGCAAACCTTTCAAGCGAAAATGTATGGATTTGATACGCGTGCAAATGAACGTATACTGGTCATGTGAGATAGCATAACCAATATTTCCAAGCGATCAAGGCCGGAAAATCACTGACGTAAAGCGTCCTTAGAGAGACTCGATAAAGACACCCCCGTGTTTTATAAATCACGTGTCCAAATGTGATCCTTTAGCAGTAACTAAAGATAAAACAACTTTCATTAATTGGAAAAGGAAAACATAAATGAAGAACTTCCTAACAATGAAAATTGAGAGGAGAGTTATATCCTTTCCGGCAAAGTTATTTGAGGCTCGCATGCACTGAACAAATGCGGAGCGGACAGGCATTTATCCAAACATTTTCCGATTCTTGTTATTTTGATATTTATACCAATTAGATTATGAGGTCGAGATTTCTATACGTTCAACCATCACACGACAGAAATCGAAAGTGTATAATTTAATTGTCTTGATATAAATCAACTAGTCGTTCAAATCTTTATCTAAATCCTCTTAGTATGACATTTCGAAACGCAAAGAAGCGGCCGCCATTTTGTTAACAAGCGCACACTGCTACTCTACTCACTATCTATTACAATAAATAGTGAGTAGCGAAGCCAACAAAAGAAAGGCATTTTTAATAAGACGCTCGTATTTTTATTTCAAAAAAAAGATGTGTGCTCATTAAAACATCCAAAACAAATTTCTAAAAGTTGCTTTTACTAGCACTACCTCACGTCATTGAAACCTTTGCATAGATGAAGCTTCATAACATTCGAAGACTTTGTGTGCTAACAGAAACTCAAACAATGTTAAATCAAGAAAAAGTTATTTTCCCCTACTTGCTTGACCATGTATCGTGCTGAAAGGAAACCGAAAATAGATTTTAATCACTTGAATCAGTAAGGAACAATTCATGTGTGCACGTGCATCGAAGCACGTGACCTTCAACACTGCACAGTTTTGGAACTACAAAGAAAGAAACTTGGCCAAATCTATTTAAAACACATTTTTTAGCTGTAAAACGTTAAGAGAATGGATTGCTCAGAATACTTACCTCGTGGCATCTAACGGCTCATGAAATGCAGTCATATCTAAGCGAAAAGGTTTCAGTTGCGTCACTTGGAGAATGTGAAAATACTATTTCATCTCTTCAGTTCCGCTCAGTTTCAACTTTGGTTAGAACTTGAAATTTGTAAACCAAAGAGTTTCAGTCTAAATAAGTACTTCTTATGATATGTTTATGAACTTATCTTATTGTCTGTCAGTTAACTAGTTTACTTGAAACCTTTTTAGAAGAAGAAGTTGGCGACAGGAGTCAGTAACAAACTGGCACCTCCCAAACTTCTGAAACACTGCATTGAACCGGCTAGTAATTATATAAGCAATGCAAAAGATACCTGATAAAACTAGCGTTATCCGTCAAATAAATTAATTTATTTCTGTTTCCATTTATTTTGGATCAACCAGCTCTCAGCAAGTGAACAGAGAATAAAAAAAAACTTAAAAAGTTGTATTTTTAGACGCTGGCCAGTTTCTCAGCGGTAGACTATTACATAACTTAAAATAGGCACCGTTAACCGAGCATGGAATCGACCAAATAACAAAATCAGTTGCATTCTCTCGTGCACAAAATACAACCATTGTTTAACAATTTTTTGCTAGAGACCAAATGTCTGCGTAAAGTAAATAAAATAGACCCTAGGTCAGTCTTAAATTCTTACAAAACCCACTCCCAAATTATAGTCTATTTGATCTAAGAACGAAACATGAATAAAATATTATAGCCTTAGGCCATTCAATTTTAACTCCAAAAGAAGTATACTGGTTTCCGCAGGATTTTAAAGGCTGCCAACAGTGCAACACGGAACTCCTTCCATATGGAACTTATTCTCAACACATCTGGAAAAGTTCGTCGTTCGCTGAATGTACCTGAGTTAACCGTCAGTTTACATACCAGAAATGACTGCTGCATAAATGGCCAAGCCAAGAAGCGCATCTACAAATTAATTCTTCAGTAACTTAAATGAAAGCTAATTAAAAATTTTCGAATAAAAAGAATTGCATGTTTAACCTCTACTTTAAACGACTTTCTTTGGGACGTTTTTGCGTTCAAATCCAAACTGGGAAGTAAATATGCTTCTGCTCAGTAACTATGTTGTCTTGTAAACAGTCTCTTGAACGAACTCTTCTTGGAAAGTTTAACACCATGTTTGATTTCCACTCACGGCAAACTTGGAAAACGTTATAAACAAGCTTAATCCGACGACAAGGGGATTTCAATTCCTGCTATAAATACGTTGTATGTTTTTGTTGACACTTAAACAAATACACTGCATCGCTGAAGAGTGGATTAGAAAAGACGAGGTCTTGCGAAGGTG
This sequence comes from Catalaphyllia jardinei, assembly GCA_022496165.2. Taxonomy (NCBI): domain Eukaryota; kingdom Metazoa; phylum Cnidaria; class Anthozoa; order Scleractinia; family Caryophylliidae; genus Catalaphyllia; species Catalaphyllia jardinei. The sequence continues at coordinate 40,329,457 of CM042747.1, read as the reverse complement.
GAACACAATTTGGAAATTCTTACCTTAAAGAAACTACTGGCTCGATGTTTCTTCGAAGTTTCAGTCGCTTACTTAGCGCCGGAGACTGGTGTGATAGCTTAATTGCACCAAGCAGATAAAATATTGATCCTTTCAGCTTGACGGAACAAACTCAACACATAATAGCGTAGAGTCTGACTCTGCTGTCAGACCTTCTGTTTCTCAAATGAAGGAGGAGTCTCTAATTTTTCCCGCAGCATGTAGTCTTCCTACGTTCAAGTAAACAGTAGGCATTGACTTAGCGATTCAGTGATAAGCTGCTTTGTTGTTCAACTTATGAAAGTCTGGATTCTCTGCAAATTAGCAAACTATGAAAGCGCGACCAAGACGAAATCATCAAAATACCGACGTCATCTGTATATGATAAACAATTGAAATAGCCTCAAGGACAGGATGACCTCCGCTCCACTTCTTGCGGCATTGCAACTGTTATTGGGGTAAATCGACATTGGGAACTTGAGAAACATTGTTATATACTATACCGTTAAAATGCTTGCACGATTATCGCGGGTGAACCTCACACGGGATGAACAGTCAAATCATAATAGGCTTTGTTGATGGAAATGCCAAACATTAGTGATACACCTGCGTTACCAGACGAAGTAGGTCAGCTCGACTCCATGTTCTTCATCGAGAAAAAAAGACTTCAAGCTCGAACAAATAATTATTAATAACCGTTACTGGATAATATATATCCTTTTATATAAGCATAATTTTCTATACCGTGTTTGATAGACTTTAAAGAAATTCCGGTACAGAGCGAGAGAACTGTTTCTGTCAAAGGGGTTCGACAAGTTGATTATATTATAACAGGAAAGGCAGTAAATTAGTCTGCCGGCTTTCTTATCAGTGCACAAGGTATTTCTGGCATTCTAAAAAGAACTATTTAATTTCCGAATCCAGGTGGATCATTCACCGTGCATACTGTATTAGTGTACGCCGCAAAGCTTACCAGGTACTCTCGTTAGCGAAACACCGTGTGTTTATCCAACATCCCAACATCTCCACGATATTGGAACGCCTAGAACTAACCGAAACAATTGGCTGTCCGTGGGAGGGATTGCAAGAAAAGATAGCAATAACTTCGGAAGCAAGGTTTGATCTTGAAAATCCAGAGGTCAACTGATCAATCAAAGGAAGAACAGAAAAAATTATACAGTCAAAAGATTGCAATAGAAACCTTGTACATGTACCGTGACGTATTCGACGATGGCCTGGGTCGAGGACGTACTTGAACTGTTGGTGAACTGTAAAAGGTGATTTTTTTTCGTGACTTTGAAGGAAGGCATCTCGTGCAAGAGCGCACGAAAGAAAGTCACTACTAGAAGGCGGATAGCTAACAGAAGTCAAGCCTACTCGCACAGAACCTTTTATCCTCAACTGATAACCTTTCTGCGGTTCAACAAACTGATAAAGTTGAGCGTGATTACCACTGCACCGAGTTGGGGCGTGTTGGCAACGTTCGTGATTTAATCCATAGCTTATTAACAACAAGTTTGTCGTTTTGTCAACCAAGTGGAAAATCCGACTTATAAACTAAGTGAAGAGGTACGATAAGATGATATAATATAACACTGAGGTTTTTGGGCACGATAATGATTGGACATCACGCACCCGTTTCCAAAGGGAAACAAGGTATTTTGGCCAGGTTTAGTTGTCTTTATACACCTTATCAGCAAAATGTTATCATTTAGGATATATTTACATTTAACGATTGGCATACTTCAAATCTTCAAATAAATGCAAACTTCTGTATTTACCGGCCAGAAATTACCTGGACTGGACTTTAGGACTGGACCGTGGACAGTCCTTCGGTGACTATCATTTGAAGCTTTCTAACCACTTTTTAATCATTGCTTTTTGGGTATTGTTTCAACATCGTGCATATGTGCACGTTTGAGTGAGTGTACGTGTAGAATAGAGAACTGAATCGTGTTTGCAGCAGATCAAATTTCCACATGGACTACATATGTTTTACTTTTAGATGGTAGACTAGAGTTTCATTGCTGTCTGTGACGAAATTCCGCTCCTATCGGAAGCAAAGAAGAGCGCGTTAATAACCTCAGTTCGCCAGCAGTTATAACCAATTGTTGACTGAAACTGACATCGATACGAAGGAGACAATTCTGTTCTTATGCTCAGACAATGCGTTTTAGCGTTTGTTCTCTGCTTGGCGATTTTTAAAGAAGATTTTGAGATACAGTGAATACTCCAAGAATGCAATAATTAGATTTCAGGTGCGTCAACGATGTTAATTATGTCACAGCTGGGCAGCCAATTTATAGGACTTCATATCTCCAAAGACTTTGCTCGGCAATTTTTTGTATGTATGCCACTCGAGCAAAATCATTTGCATTTAACTACATGTACCTCAAATGTTTAAAAAAAAAACGAATATAGCTTGTTATTCACTGTCAACTATAGGAAATGATAGATATCTAGCTTTACACAATAAATATTAAATGAAAATAGTCACTGTAGGCAGTGTACTTACAATATTTACTGCGGTGATTAAAAATAGAAAAAAATTAAGATTCTACACATGCAAAAAAAGCGCAAACCACGCGCTGGCTATATTTGAAACCTCCCCATTAATCTCTCAGCATTGATTTAAACCGCATGGCATTTTGGCACGATTTGCTTCAAATTTCTTTCCTTATCATTTGAGTCTTGTCTTTCAGTCGACCGGGTCTGGGATGCGAAACATATGATAAAAGGATTAAGAGCAAAAAAGAGAATAAAATTCAGAGTTGTATATCAGAGGCGAGATAACTTTATACGAGCTAGAATCTATTTTGTTATGTACGACTATATGACGCGATAACAACTTTTGAGGTCTTCTTTTAGCAGTGGTTGTCTTTAGCGTGGTACCGAACTTCCTTAAGTCGTAGTTCGCATGCCAACTTAGCACTTCTTTTTGGTATAAATGAGATTTCATATTTAATGAGATTCCATCCTATTGTCAGCTTAGCACGTTTAACTACGAAAGACATTTTACTATCGCTGTCCAGCCGGCGCGCTCGACACAAAGGCTATCTCCATAAACAGAAACCCTTCTTGAACCCTTCAGTAATTGCCCGAAATTCCTTGCTAATCTAATTCAGAAACCACACTTACAAGGTATTAGGGTAAAAATATCTCTGAAAAATAGCTACCTACTACTACAACCTTTCGCCATCGTTTTTACATGGTCTTGTTTCCGATTTGATGGAGGAAATCTGCTCCCAACCGTTTAAAAAGTGAATGGCAGAAGTCATGTTGGGAAAAGAGCGGTCAATTAGTGTTCTAAGATAACAAAGTGTTTACAAAAGAGAGAAGTGTTCACATTTCGGAAAAGCGATACTATATTCTCTTCACGAAAGATAAAGTGAAGTTTTTTGACAACTTCTAAAACATTTTTAACTTAATCTCTCTTTAAGTGACTGGTCTGAAAAACTGAACTATAAGATAAATCGACGTTGGCCGAACTTTCAATTGTGGTGGCCATCTTCACGCTGAATAAGACTGTTATACACCAACCACCGACCGGCATGCTAAAATCATTAATGTGATCTTAAATAGCTTTTATTTCGCCATAAGGAAAAACGATTACATACGATGAGAAGATGGCTGGGCTTACAACGACACTCAAAAATCCTGTAAATCACTTAAGACTACAACGAAGGAAACATGATTTAATGACTTTCAGTACCTCACTTAGCGAAATTAGAAGGTGCGAAGGGCTATAGAGGAATGTTCTCGTCGGTGGGCTAGTCAGTCTTCGGACGGTGTTAAGAAAAGGTGACACTCGTTTTGAGTTTCGAAGGGATGTTTTGATTAAGGATTTAAATTTGATGCTTTTTGGTAAACGCTTTGTTTAACCTTGAGAGCGTCTGAAGGAATGAAGTATGTTACAAAGTCGATGTACCCCCTAACGGCGAGCTCAGTTGTTGAACAACTAAGTGAAATCAAACCCACAGTTTGTGGTGAGCCAGTTCAAGTTGTTAACAGCTCAATAGTGAATACCGGTCTGTTTGAATGTCAAATACTTGGCCTCCGTTGTGAAGGCAGAAAAAAACCCTACCTCACTCCTTCCTTTGTAGCTTCGAATCCGCTTAACGCGTTCCCTTCGCTGCACTGAAGGCTTGAAACGTCAAGCTCTTTGTTTCAGTCTTTGGTCACTGATTGCTTCTTGTTTGGCTTTCCGTGTGATTGCTATAAATGGTAATCTAAATCAAGAAGGTAGAACGTTGTCAATAAACGAGCCTCTGTATCGCTCCCACAATTGGAATTCACAAAGGACGTGACTAAACTTACTGTAACAGTTGAATTATACTGTCAAGTTATGGATGATCTCAAAACCCTGAAGCGCTAATTCTTTTTCTAAATGAGAAAAGATGTTTGGCCCTCACAAAGTCCTTTCAAGCTGCTACCCTCTTGGACAATAATATCTTTCAAAGTTGTCTGATTAGCTGGTTTGTTCTATTGAAGATGGTGTCAACTTTCGGGTGCACAAAATATTTTACATGATTCGTATTTACTTGTTTCGATTTCACTGTTTTGATAGCGATTTTTGTTGTTTTATTTCTTTTTCCAGCCAATCAAAATAGCGGGAACAAGATAATGTTGTAATTGGCCTGTCAATTTTCCGTGATGGAAGTATAATGATGATAAAAACCGCAGCACACAACAAGGATTGCACAATGATCAATGCTAGAACCAAAGAGCATTACTTCATTTGTATATCGTCCTATTCTCGCGGCTTCGACAGATTTTGAACGGTGTACCCTAAATTTGTACCACTGAGAAACAATCAAGCCGCGAAAGCAACTATACTGATGGATATTGCCTTAATGTACCACGAATTGTCAAACATGAGTGATGTTTAAGTAAAAAGAAACATGCAATCTTCTGGCATAAGGAATATTATGGGCATGGTACTAAGGAAGCAATCAGTCTCGTTGACACTAATGGATTTACGTGTCCGCGTTTGTCTTTGATTTGGAGGACTGAATTCAAGACGAACTCCCAGACTCAGCAGATGTTGTCCCGGCTAGCTTTCCGTAATTTTATTATTATAGTTTTAAAGCTCAAGAAGACAAAATTGGATAGTTTAAATTGCTTTCTAGAAATAGTCTTACAGCGTATTTCGAATGACTGAACTTGAACTTTAAGATTCAGAGGGAAGTAGGCCAGGAGATTCAACAATTGCTTGAAGTTGTTCCGGTGAGAATTTTGTTCTGACTCATAATCATAATGATTCACTTTTTTCTTGTCTTTAACCACCGCGAAACGTTACAGGGTGCAACCTATGGGTTCGCTTATATTTATGAGCTTTGAAATGATTTTTCTTTTCTTTTCTTTTCTCTTCTGGCAACTAATTTAATGACAATAATTGCCAATTCAGTTTCCTTCTGCAAGGGCATTGCACTCACAATTTATGACTACAGTAGATAGTCCGATTCAAGCGAAATAGTTTAGAAAAGAAAAGAGCCAAGCTCCATTTCGGGGTAACTTCTTAAGTCTTCCTTGCGTTGTAAAATAGAAGTGTAATTGGCTATTAGCTTTTATACAAACACTTTAATCGGCTTATTCTGGGCGCCTGTGGTTTAACAAGCTTCACAAAAGGAGAATACAGTATAGTTTTTTGAGGCCTTAATTGCATTGGATAGTCAGGTTTTTCTTTTCCTTGCTTAAAGCTTGTTCCATGGCGAGCTTTTAGTGAAAGATTTCCACACCCGCTGATGAGGTAAAACTTGCATGTGTCGTAATCAATACAGTTCACAGCAGGTTTTTTCGGAAATCCGATTAGGATAACCTAACATTTATGAAGATGCCTCGCACACTTAAAAAGGATTAAAAAAGCATCTTAAATAGAAAAACACGACATTAATCTTGTAATGTTTCCTTAAATAATATCTGAAAGACAGGTCTTATCAGAGGAGCATTAAATAACTTTCAAAACCTACATAAGAAATGTGCTCGACGAGTAGTTTAATAATGGAGTCGCGATGGAGTGTTATTCACAGTAGAATAAATGTGTTCGACGTTCTTCAGGATCAATTTTGCTGTAGAAAACTACGGAATTAATTGAAAAGACCGAAGTATTAACAAAGAAAACACCACTGACCACAAATCTATATTTATTACTCCGTTAGTTTAGTCTGGCATAGAGTGCAGAAAAGTCAACAAAATCATCTGTGTTCTTCCTCTCCATTTTCGGTATTTGCGATTGGCTTGTGGATTTTTGCATGAATTCTCGCCACGCCCATTTCGTTTGTAAACCTCGCCCTTTTAAAAAATGTTTTCACCCGATATATTTGAAAACGTAGTTTTATCTCTTCGGTTAGGAGTACCGCCCGTCCAGTCTAATCCATCACGAAAACAGGGCTCTTCGAAAGCGCGGCGCCACGATAATCTTGTGATTTTCTCGCACATAATTCCAAAATCAGCGGTTATTTTTTGCGTTTTTAAATTCCTTCGGCGCAAAGTAAACGGAAAACATTTGCTGCGATTTTAGCGTGAAACCTCCGTTTTCAAATTCGTCCGGGCTAGCGTGGCCCGAGGCCAAATTCTCCGTCCGTAATTTTAAATGGCGTTTTTCATAAGCACCTACCAATTGAATGTATATGTAATTGTTTGCTCAGAGAGGAAGTTCTCTGAGGGGCATTAGACGGACCCATATTTGGCTAATTTGCAAAGGCGAATGTTTCGCTTAAAGTCAAATCTGATACGTACTTACTCTTATAATTTCACAAAATAGACCTGCGAAAAACAAAATCGACCTAACCAGAAAATTATGACTGTTTCTAGTTGCAGAATTTAGTAGCATAAATAAAAACCGGAGAGTTTTTCTTTTCACAAAATTTGCGATTTCACATCTTCGGGACATTCCCAAGGTTACTGACTGACTGCCCATATAAAACCTGGTTTCATGATAAGCAAACTACGGCAGGTAAACTCTCTGGTCTTAAAAGCACAAACCCTCCATGAAAAGAAATACTAAAGATGTTTGTTAGCGTGTTCCTTAAGGTTACTTATATCGTTTGTCTTTCAGTGCTTTTATCGTTAATTGCGAGGTTATCAATTAAATCTTAGATTTAGATGGTGCGATTTCGACTTATATACTGAAACATTTTTTTTTTAATTGCAAGAACAAACCTCTCGAAGGCCTTACTTTCTTTCTTTATGGTAGGACGACGGCAATTCTGAAGTTCAGTTTAAGGCAGGTGTCGCGAGAAAGGACCTGAGAACACGATTTACTATTTACTGCTCGCTGCATTGTGAAGCCAGTTTAGTGGGCAAAGATTACAGGCAACGCAATCAGAGAAATGAAAATTTGGCACGCTGTTTTCTGCGCGTCAAGCCATTTTAAAACTATCGCAAGCATAATACAATATGTAATAACGCAACAACCTCTGAATTGTTTGTTTTGAGACCATGAAGACACAATCTTCGTTCAGCAAATCGCTGTTAGATGTTGTCTGTTATCTGTTATATAGAACGGCGCACTTTGTTACATTACGCCGAAGTCATATAAAACAAACCTTTACATTGCGACAAAGAATGTCTCGCAAACTTTACATTTCTTTCCAAATCAAAGTCTTTACTTAAAATACATCACACACGCAACATCACTCATTAGAATTAAATATTATGAAAAAAAGCTTAATTTACCTTCCCTGTTTTTCTTCGCACGCAAACTGTTTTCAAAGCGCTGCAACGAGAATTGGAACGTCTAAGCAAGTGGATACAATATTTTTCCTAGCCTGTTTTCGATTGAAAGATAGGCAGGCGTTCCTGCGGCTCGTTAAAGCTATGGAAAGTGTTGAGGGATATCCCATCTGCATTCTTTTGTTGAAAAGGTCTCCAACTGGTATTTTAATTCACCTGATAGAGTACTGCTGTGTATCAGCAAGAAGTCACTTCTAAGTCATCTTATTTGAAGAACTTTGACAAACACAATGCGTCGATTAGCTTAAAGAAACAAAATTTTGATACAGATCTCGTAATTATGGAATAATAGTTTCGCTTCTTTATTGACTTTATCGCCTAGTTCAAACCTCACATGGCATCAAATGTTTTCTATTCACACTACGCCCGCAGAAATTTACAATTTATTAACGCGACAATCACCAGCCATTTTGAGAAACACTCGGCAAGGGAAATCACGTGATGATCATGACCCCATAGATTTCGAAAAGCTTTGTTTACAAAACGTTTTCCGTCTACAAAAAGCGCAAAGCCGGGATTTTAAAAATTCCGCCGGTATGAAGAGCGTTTTCGAAAAGCTCCATTTTCGCTACGGATTGGTGTACACGCTCGGGCTAACCGTAGAAATAAAGTTGCATTTTGAAATTTCCCCTGTGTCTTAGTGGACGGGGCCTCGCAGAGGGAGCTTTAGCACGCGCGTTTTTGAGACGCGGACGGCAACCGGAAGAATACGTTTAAAGTGCCACGACTGTATTGTCTCAAATATTGTTATACTACTTATCTCTAATGGAGAAAGATACTTAGCAATGTGAATGCGGTTGTTTGAGGGCAAGTTAAAAGTGAAAATAGCTCACTTCCGTTTGCCGTCCGCGCCTCAAAACGAACATGCTTAAGCTCCACGTGAACAACTTGTAGGCAAGTACGCGTCTAAACCGTACTTCTACAGAAAGCAATAGGCCGTGCTTTCAAAAAGTTTACTGATCGATACAATACACCACTTGAAATTTTAGGAGAACACTAGAAAAGTTAATAAATTACGAGCTGTTTGGCGTGTGATTTACAAGCTATTTCAAGCTCCAGTTCCGGAAGACGACCTCAAAAAAATCACCAATCACAGCGCGCGAATTAACTGAGATATTTTTTTTTATCTGCCATGCCATAGAAAATGCAGCCAATCAGAATACAGGTAAGCCGTTGTATATTCGACGGTATTCCATCCAACCTTCCCATCACGCGCCGCGCGAATGTGGCTTTGATTGTGTTGTCCACTGTATTTTCTGTGGCATGGTATAAAACAGTTATGCAACGCTTTCTCGTGATATACCATGGAATATCCCACTCGTCCCTTGTATTTTCTCGGTATAAACACTCGCCTTAAGGCTTGTGTGTATACCAAGAAAATACATGTTACTCGTGAGATATTTCACGGAACACCACGATAGAGCGGTGCACAGTAGCTTTGTTAGACTATAGGAACAGACCACGTTTAAACTGGAAAATCACGATTTGTTAAGGCGGGATTTTACCTGAAGGCTGTTTTGACGTCCCTCAACGTGGCTTTTGTGCCAATATCTCGTTCATGTTTTAAGCAACGCCAAATCCCTCCACTTGAAACATTTATCAATGTTTTACGATTTTGTGTAAATGTTTGGGTGATTTTTGGGCATTTTGTGAAAGAGATATTTTTTCTTAAACGATAGGTTAAATTGAGGAAAATATGAAATGTTGAAGATTTAATGGATTTTGAAGTAAAGAATAAATAGACGGACACCAAACAGTCCCCTACCAACCTGGAGCTCTCTTTGGAGGGGGTCAACTGTCTGGTAGTGTTCCCAACCCATTTTAATCTTAACAATTCCCTTTTAAAACTACTTCACACTTCACTCCTAATTAGGTAGAATCCCCCCTTACTCGACGTGAAAAGGATCAAAATGAAAGCAAAAATAAAACAAAATAAAATAACATAACATAAGCTTTTGCCCATTTAAGTTTTTAACCAGGCATATTGAGTGGTTTAGTTTAATAGATTCTCCGCTGGGCATGTAGCCCATTCGCCCGAGTGTCCCAGTCATACACAGCAGTGATGAGGTGCTCCAAGAAAAATAAAACAAACTACAATTTAAATTATATATTGAATACTAGTACCAAGTACCATAAATTAACTTGAAAATTGCGTGGAAATCATATAAAATTTTGCGAATGGGGAGGATTAAAATTTGATATTTCTTCCGAGGGTATGGAAATTGAATTTAAATATTACTATGAATTGAAAGGGACAAATCGTTTCATGCTGGATTCTAGTTTTAGCGTTGTGAATTAAGTTCATGAGTCTGATTAGACGCATGCTTTTGAATTATACGAAATTCTGACAGTCACTGTTGAGTTTTGAATGAAGCAATTATACATAGTTCACCGCCGGATTTGTCTAACATTCGAATAAAGAATTACGTTTTGTTGGAACAATTCACTGATATTTTTGGAAGTCACAAAGCTATTGCTATTTACGGTCTGCAACTCTATTTATAGCCGCAAAATTCTACCACGCACTCATGAAAACCCCAAACAACCTAACCAATTAAATTCTGGTCAACATAGTTGTCCTGGCGTTAACTGACAAACCTTTCAAGCAATTTTGCCACCCCTAATAAAAGACCTTCTAATGAACACAATTTCACATCACTCTGCAATTTTGTTTAACATGTTGGCGAATTTGATCGCGTTTTTGTATATCCCTTTGCACAACGTTACATTGCATGTCCGCGTTGTCGATCAGTTTTATTGTTACCTCGCTTTTCAATGGTTTAGCCTTAAAACCAATGTCGGTTAAAGAGCTAGAATTGAAAATTTGATAATTAAAATTTAAAATTCCGACTGCGAAAAGATTAGATTCAGGAGGTATTTTAATTTCCGATGAAACTCACAAAAAAAAGGATCGGCCAATTGGGGCGAATATTGGAAAAACGTTTTTCATACAGAGCTAAGTCGAAAAAACGTTCTTTGAATTTAGGGTCTAATCTTTAGTATGGTTGCTTTTATTTTTTGCTTTGTATATGTAGCACAATACATCGACATCTGTTTGATCGTTAGCACCCCTTCAAGACATATAAACAAAAGGGCACAAAAAATAAGGGATTCCACATGCATCTTTTCTCATGTCAGTTTAATATAATTACACCTTTTTTAAGAGCTTATCGTTACAATCTGGCAACTAAAAAGATTTCAGTTTGCAGGAAAAAGGAGACAAGAAAAGGCAAGCTGTAAATTGCTGACGATTTTTTTCCGTTAATTCTTATTGGTTGACGAAAATGTGACGGGTGATGTGATTCCACGCCATCCAAAAATTAGCTTAGTTGTTGAGTTGTACTGATTCTACATGTACAACGCGGGGAACTACTTTTTTGCCTTACTAATCAGCGGTTAGGCGACGGAAAATAAAACAATTACTATTACATCGTCGGTAAATAACCGCGTAATTTTACTTCTACTTCAGTGAATAAGTTTAATTATCATTTTTCTGATAAGAATCTCATTTTTGCTAAGCCGTGATATTCAACGGCCTTAGCGTACATTTAGAAATCGGCCAAAACTGGAAGACCATTTAATCTCTGCACATCGTAGAGGTTTACTTCAGAAGATTTCGCCGAATTTGCCCGAAATTTCTATGTTGTAATGAATAAATAATGTTAAAAGCGAGTACTTTTGAAACAAGACGAAACAGTCATAATTTGTGCAATCAATGTTTACAAGAGAAAATTGATTTTATTTTATCAGAAACGTCTCGGCCAGACACGCAGAATTTTACCGTCGTTTTCCTGGGGTTAAATCAACCCCTTTTGATAACATTGTATATGATTCGATCAAAGACGCGATTTATTGGCCTGTTGGAAAATTGCAGTGTATATTCCTTCTTTAGCTTTGCACAAACAGCTTTGAATTTTCACTTTTGTTTCAGCACTGCAGTTCAATCTCTCTGTAATCTCATTCCACAGTTTCAGGTGCAGATTTAACCAAAACTGTTCGAAATCTTGCACGATTCATCTGAGCTGCAGGTCGCTTAATTTTTCACTCGTGAGGTAAATTCGAAATTTGCCAGTCAGGGAAGTGAAATGCTGGGCGCTGTAAATTAACATCTGGGTATTGTATATACGAAAACTGTAACTATGATTTTAATGTTGCCGGAGAACTTTGCCTCCTTCAGCTGGCTGTTTAAGGATTTTAATGTCGCGTTTCAGTTGTCAGTAGCCGAAAGCTAAAAACCGTCAGCGGGAATTATTAAATTGGCTTTCAAGGAAAAAAATCTGACCCCAGAGTGTTGAAAGGCAGGTTGTTTCTGCTTCAAAAGTGTATGTTAACTTCAAATGAGATCTCGATACGAACAAAGCTATGGACGAAAATTACAATTTCTAAACTAAAGTTTAAACTCGTTTCAATGTCCCCCACAGAGATAATCTACGACTTAAACTGTCGTTTAAGCCAAAACATCTCCCAGAGAGATTGTTTCAAGGTTTTGAGTTGTACTTACAAGAGCCCTTTGGATGGCGTTTCTGTCGTGCGAGCCTATCTGTCCTCTTGACTATGTTTGGGATTAAATGCTCTTTACCGCAGTATAATACTCCCAAACATCCACTACAACTGCGCAAATAGCCAGCCAGGACACAAACAAGGTCATTTAAAAGGACTCATGAATAAAACACTAGTAGCAATGCCAATTACTTCTTCATTTAATCTTGCTAATCGCTGATTGTGTCACTGGAAAACCATTGAACAGGCACGTTTCAGAAAGCCCTGCAAATATTAATTACTTACATTCATTAGTTGTCAACCAAGAACTTTAAGACTTTCAAACTTGTCGAGAACAGACACGACCAGAGTGTAATAACAATTTCTTCTCTGCAAAATCACACTATGCGGAACATTTGAAATTTATTGCCGCAAAAAATGTGATTTTGTCCCCCTGCACGAAGGAAAAAAATGTCGCATTTTTAGCGCGTACTCTAGTTGGTCAGTTGATGAGTGGAACATTTCTCACGGAATGAATTTTACATTCGTTAATAATCATTTGATCGTTTGGTAAAATGAGACAAGCATGCTGTAGAGCGTCAGAGGATAAAAACTGTCTCGTGAAATCTTTAAGTTACATCAAACATGTCATTATTTGTAGGCACCATTGATTTATGGAGATTACTTCCCAAAGACCGCTTCTTAAAACCCGACATGTAACAGGCTTTTTTAATTACTGTGAAGTCATATCTTGGTGACTGCATGAATTGAATTTAATGACCAAAGAAAAAATTAACTTTAAATATAAAACTGACAACTTAGCTGTAATTACAATTATTTCATGACGACATTACAGCGAGTGAACGGCAGTGATTTTACTTCCCACTAGAAATTCACCTTATGTTTTGTTTTCTCCTACGTAGGAAATCAAAAGTACAAATCGAAAAAGACTGGAAAGAAAATGGCGTTTCACGTGAGGCGCTGCACTTACTTTGCGTGTGATTTCGACGTTGCTAAATTTTAATGAACGGTGTTCTACCAAAACGACGCCGATATAACAAATTACAAACTTGTTGGTGGGAAAGGAACTCTCCAATTGCAGCTCTGTTTGTACCGAGTCGAAATAAAAGGGCTTCCGAATATTTGCGGTCACGCAAATTGAAGCCAACACCTCACGCAGATGAACAAGAGTTGCCGATCTACAGTTTTTTTTCAAAGATTCCAACTGTTTCCTCGAGAATAACTAGCGCTCGGTACATGCAGCGAACTAGCATTTTTCAGTCAGTATAGAACACGCACAACAAAGAAGAACAGAAACTGCGTTTGCCACAACAGCCGATAAGATATTATTATCAATTTTTCGGCGATTTTCGTCCCTGTCCGTTGAAATGTCAGCCCATTTTTTAACTCATAAATAAATTATGCACATCTCAAATCTTAGCTATAGTTAACTTCTTAGTTGACAGTTTAAAATTTTAAGCAATTTTCAGCTGTTAGTTAATCCGCATCCAGATCTTAAACTCAGCACAAGATATCATGCAAAGAGTCGCCATCGCAAAGTTTAACTCTGTTCCAAACGTTTGAGGACAACGAATGTGCCAATTCTTTTTTGCTGATAGCGCCAACTAGAATTAAATTATCCGGCTACTAGGGACAATTTTCAAACTTAAAATCTCAACCCATCGAGGCTGTGTATAAAAGTGAACCATGAACTGTCGCTTGCTTTTTTTTGTCAAAAACCTCTCGAAATTGAACGTGGAATACAGCGTAAAATTCGAAGTATAAATATCAAAAAAATTATCTGTAGCTAGTGGTTCATTTTCACCAGACAACGCAGAATTGGGTCACTTTAAGATGCACAGCCATTGTATTGTTCATAAAACCATTTGTTCAGAGACGTTACCGTTGCCAATTTCTTAAACTCCTTAATATATCAGCAACGTTGTTGTGTCATTACGAATTTCAAAGCGCAGTGCGTTGAAAACAAGCAAGCCAGCAGACATGAACATTTGCACGAAGATTTAACACTGAATAATGTCACAAAAAACATGTTATAAGGACGGTTTTCATGGATTAAACAGTTAAGGTTCCACAGAGTTGATAACGTCACCCATTCAAATATCTTTAATAGCTTTACTCTAATCATTTGCGTAACAACTTTCTTAAGGCTGGGAATTAAAATTTTACTATGTCTGCGTAACCGGAGGCAATTTCAAAGCCGGACATTGTTTCAACTTTTCTTTTAATAGCACTGTCGGAAAAAAAGAGTTTCATAACTTGTCACGTACGCTAACCTACAAGTAGACACTCTTTCACTTGGTACGTCTAGCGAGACGCGAAAAACTCGCTAGAGCCCCCAGGATCTGGCGCGGCAATTTTTGCTCGACGGAGTTAGCGAAAGGGAAACTTCTCGTGGTCTATACATACACAGAGTTTCGGCAGTAAGAGGAAAGCTGTGGAGACAAAACCAAAATCGAACATATCTTTTTGGCCAAAAGAGTAGAGTTTACTGAAAAAAAGGTTCCCCGGGGGAAGGGGGTCCCATATTAAGAGGTACCAAAATTTTGTTTTGTGGGCGTGGCTTGAAATGCTTTCCACCCCTAAGGGACACCAACTCTAAAACAACACATTATTTCCTGTCATATACGTTTCAGCTCAATACCCTTAAAGGTGCCACAAAAGTTCTGGCTGTGGATCTTCTGTGACTTAATTTGGGAGACCCCCCCGGGCGAAATTCATCAAAAGGAAGTTGGTCTTGAGCAGATATTGATATTCCTTGAAGTCTTGAAATTCAGCTAAACTCACGGATTGTGTCCACTTGGCATTATTTTAGTAAAATTGCGCGGAAACGCTTGGTGGCTTTATGACAGAAAAGGCACTATATTGCATTTTTACAACAAGCGCGCGATGCCTGGGTACAAGTCACTTGTTATAAGTCTTTTCCAGTCCACCCGGGTCATTCTCAGTCCCAATCCTTCAGAAAATAAAAATATGCATTGCTAATTAGATGAACAAATGTAACTTTATTCCCACTTATTAATCCTTTTTCAGCCACTTTTTAATGACATTGTAACCCCAAAAGAGTTTTTTCTTTTATATCGCAAATATGAATTATTGTTAAAGTGATATCACCAAGTAATGAAAGATTTTACCGATGAACATACATGGAGTAGCTTCCAAAATGTATCTATTCAAAACTTACTGTTAAAAAGAATTTTAATCTTCAAATATTATTTAAAAAAACTTTATAACCTATACACTTACATACATGTACCCTAGAGCAGTGCAATGCATGCCTACCAAGAAAGTTTTTTTTTAACAAAAGAACAACAACAAAAAGCAATTTCTAATGCTCAGGAAACAAAAACCAAACACAAACGCAATTACATTTAAAGTTGCTCACAGAATGAGCAAGAATGAGCTCAGAAAGACTGCAAGTGTATTAATGGTATGTTATTCAAGTCTCGTGATTTTGATGCAAAAATACCCCAGATGTAATGGGTAGTACAGCAGATGAACAGGAAACTTCAGATCAAATCAGCATGAGCCTGCAGATCTTTAGGATCATTGACAAACTGTTCCTCAAAGAGTGCCTGACTGATCAGGACCTTAATACACACTAATACTTACTTAGTCCTCTTGTGCTCGGTAGCACATAAGGCCATATACACACTGATGGTGTGAAATATTTGAAATTTTTTAAAAACTAAAAATATATCATTTAATATCAATAACAATTATATAAAAATCACTGCTCATCACACAACAGTTGCACCAAAATGTACCCTTGGAATTGACATATTCTGTACATAACTCCATTGGTTAATTTCAGGGTCATAGACCTCGACACTGGACAAGAACTGTCCATTGAAGCCACCCATGGCAAAGATTCTCCCTTTCATTGCTGCAACACTGACAGCTGAACGCTGTTCATTTAGTGGACATGCTGAAGTCCAAGAATTTGTCTGAGGATCATAGACATCAACATCCGAAAGATATTTATTTCCGTCGAATCCTCCAATGACATACAGAAGGCCTTCAAGGGAGGCTACACCAGCTACAGACCTTGCTTTACCTGTTAAATGTTTGAGAAAAATGTAAAAGACTAACTTGCATGTAATTTAGTGATCCATGTGAAAGTGAATACATGTATATAAAACATCATATAACTGAACTAAGGAATAAAGATTTAATTAAATACAGTTATGAAGTCAACACAACTATTGAAGATGGAAACCTGAAAAAACAAGATTTGAACCCTCAACCTTTGCAACAACTAGGGTGTGTGGTTCTCTACAACATGGATTGAGCTATTGCAATACATCAACTGAGAACTGGTTATGCAATGATTAAATTCACGGCAGCACTATAGAGGTGAAGTCGATCATGATTACAATCTCTTCTGAGGTATTTGAAGTATTCATGATGACTAATGTCTATAAGACAACAAAAAAATGGCTGAGGTAAGTGCCTCGGTTAGCCTGTTACTAGCTACATGTACGACTCTACACATGTAAGTTGATTACACATACATGTATAATGTACACGTAATGTCCCTCTTGAATCTACTGTATTGGGAATTCAAATGAAGTGTCATTTTCAGCCTTGGATACAAGGTTGGGGCTTGGATTCCAAAGGGAAGGTTGATTGGGAGATTATAAACATGGAGAACTGGATCAAGACAGAACATACATGTAATCAAGACTGCAAAAAATCATGAATCTGTAACTGTACTGCACCATTCACTCTACATAATTTATTTATTAATTTTAGTACTACGAGTAGTATTAATGTAAAGAGGCTGTGTGTGTCATAAATTTAACAAATTGATGTCAGTTTTTCATGCATCTGTCCTGTTATTGATCACAAATTTTGTCATAACATTGTCAAAGTAGCTGTGGATCCACAAATTCATTGTCTATAACAGGAGAGACGGATGAAAAGCTGACGTCCATTTGTTTTTTACGAGAACTGTTAAATTTTCCGCTTTTGCTCGTTGCCACATCGCATAGATTATAAATTCTTGTGTCTGTCCACTTACTGACAATAAAAATTAGCCAATGAGCGCATGAGAATTTGTGCCGTTATTGTAAAAAGTCTGTCTACTGATGTTATTAATAATAGTTACATTGTACAGTGTACATAATTTAGTATCAGTAATTGGAAAACAGTCCTAAGAAAGCATGCGCGCCGATTGGTTCATAATCGTGTTTGTATAACTCGATGGAGACACAGAACTAGCGTGCGCTGTTGACGTAGCGATGGCACGAACAAAGAGAATTTACATTTTGATAATCAAAGTTAACAAGTTGTTTTCCTTTTTCTCGTCGTGGTGTTTTCTAAAAGAAATAGAAAGCATGTACTCCGTGTTTGTATCGAGTTATATAAACACTCGTGAAAGTTTGGGAGAACTCGAAAAAGCTGTGGAAACTCTCCTGCGGCTCGTGTTCCCACAGCATTTCGCATTCTCCCAAACTTCCACCCATGTTTATATAACTCGATAGAAACACGGTACAATTACATGTTTTCTATTTCTTAAATAATGTACATTATTATATCTCTCAGTTAGGTTTTGCGCTGTGGTTGGTCGATTTACATGTACATGTAGCAGCAGGCTGTACTCTAGTATACAGCCCACTAAAATTCAAAACTGTTTTTGTTGTCAAAATGTTTCATGATTTATCACCAGGTGTTTTTCACTTTTGAAGCAAGTAAAAGTTTAAAATTGACTGTGTACTAAAGCATGCCAATGACTAAACAACAATTTCAAATTGCCTCATTTTGCTTTCAACACGCATCAGAAATTTGAAGCAGTTTTATGTGAATACATGCACATAATGTAGAAATTTCTCTTGACCTGCCAGACACAGGGTAGAGATATCATAATGTCTTACTTACCTCACTTTCTCGGTCTATACCATAGGTTATGAATCCTCATTTTTCCCCCTTTCAATTTTTGATAAAAAGAATAGGGATGCTCGTCTAGCCTTTTAGTGGTTAAAAAAAACAGTTGTTGGTACCTCAAAGCATGTTCAGCCTCAAAAAGTCCGCAACAGGAGCATTTGTGATAACTTTTAGGGAATTGAGTTGAATAAAATGTGACAGGAGATAATGTGTTACATGTATCTTGAATTGGTACCTCCAAGGGGTTAAAAAAAATTCAAGCCATGCCCACAAAACAGGATCTTGTACCTCTTAGGGGATCTTTTCAAAGTTTCTGATGAACACCGCCATCCTTTTAGATGGGAGACACCCCTGTATCAAGTATACAAGTATAGTTAATGTTATAAACTATTGAATGGTCTTACCCAATGAAGCCATGTAACTCCACTCATCTGTCTGAGGGTCATAACATTCCACACTACTCAGTCGTGACAGGCCATCATGTCCTCCCACTGCATATAGCAATCCACCTAATGTTCCAACTGCTAAATACATTCTTGGACACAACATGGGTGCCACAAATGTCCACTGCTGTTCATATGGATCAAAGCATTCAACACTCTTAAGTCGACGATGACTGTTGGAACCCCCAAGGGTATAGAGTTTACCACCAAGGCTAGTTGCTCCGAAATATTTTCTTGACACTAGCATTGGTGGTCGTATCATCCAAGCATTTTGTTCAGGGTCATAAGTTTCAACAATGCTTAAGTATCTCCCACTTTCAAATCCCCCAAGACAATAGATTTGACCATGAAGTCGAGTAACTGCAATACCATAACGCAATGTTGGCATATCCTCAATGGGCAACCATTCATCAGTGTATAAATTGTATCTTTCTCCAGATGCCACAGGACTTCCAAGATGGAGTCCACCAATAGCTACAAGGATGTCAGCAAACCCTGAATGAATTCGTGGCCTCATTCTCACGGCTAAAGACTGCTTGCGCTTTTCAGAAGTAGGAGAGGAAGCATACGAGAGCGCCTCCTCCAGCATCTGCTTGCATTCAGGATCATTGATGAGCCATTCATTGCTAAGAACATGTGAATTCAGGAAAGACGGCGATAGAACAGGAAGGCGAACGCAGCAGAACACTTCAGCACAGTACTTTAGGCGATCCTCAGAACTTGATAACCACTCCATAGCAGCATCATAGACATCTTCTTCTGATCGAATGCACAGGTTCTCGTCCAGTAACAGCTGTTTGACGGCTTCTAAAGACAGATCTTTAAACTCGTCACATTTTATCACTTGCGTGAAATGCTTCACTGCATATTTGCGGGCTTCGCTCCAGAGTTCTTCACAGGAGAAACCACTAGCAATGGCTGCTATACCGAGACAGTTTGAGGGCTGAAGTTGTTCTTTCAGAAACTGGCAACAAACGTTCGTGATCTCTTTCATTTGGAAAAGATCGGACGCGCTCAGGATGTCGTCCACATTGGTTTCCGTCACATGCAGGGAAGACGTGTAAACAAATCGAACAATGCATCGAAGTGCTTCGCCGCTAACGCCCTTTAAAGTAATTACTTCCTTCCTTCGTTCCTTTAATTGCCCAGTGAACATGGCCTTGAAGTAAGGACTGCCGACAGAAAGAACATTGCGATGTGCCGATATTGATATGCCATCTTCGGTTTGTAGAGTTACATCACAAAGTTCCTCGAGATCCCACAAAGATTCCAAGCCTTTGAGAACGAGAGAAGCATTGTTGCTTGAAAGATACCGCAAAGAAGACATAATCAAACGCCCTTCCTTCAGTGTCAATCTATGTTGTATCGTAAGATAGCTAACTTCCTATGCTATCGAAGAGATAAACAAAATTACATTGTAACTTGTACTTCACAGTTTTTTCATTTTAATGAAAGAACAAACAAAGGAAACAAGCCCCTAGGGTCTGGAGCGAGAAAAGTGCGCTTGCCTTAACTTATTTTACCGCTGACACTAGAGTATAAAAATAAACAGTTCCCTCTTGGGAAATTTACTTTCACGTGCGGAATTCACGTTCATATCTGTTCTTTACTTCTTCTCCTGCGTTTCACACATATCCTGCAAAAAAAATGCCTGCCGCCGATCAGCAAAGCGAGGAATTCCAGCAATTTCTTGACCAAAATCAGTATTCCAGCAATAGCATTCTCCGCTATGAGAAAATTTTTGGACGTGGGTTTGTGAGTACAGGGGGCCTCGAGACAACGCAGGTAAGATGTTACTGTATATCCTTTTCAGAGCCAGTAATTTTACTTGGTCCTTTTATGATTTCTTCCCTGTTTGTGAACCCGTCGAATTTTTATTTCTCCAACGGATTTTAACAGACCTCGATTCAATTTTCTAGAGTTGGAATATAATTTAGACGAAAGCTCGTAAGCTTACATGTATATAATGGTGTTTTGGAATAATTATATTGTAGCTTACATTGTATACACGAAGTGAAGCTTTAGAGATTACTATTTGCAAAGTCTTGAGTCATCCAGCTTTTTGTGACGATACAATAAGAGAGAAGCATTAAATTGCACCATAAAGTAGGCTTTTAGTTTAAAAATTTACAACATGAGAAATTTTCCAATATTTTTCTTCATATTGAAATGTAAATTCTCAAATCGTTATGGCGCAATTAGGGTAGAAATTCATTTTTCGTCACATATTCAGTTTAGGTCCTTTAGTTGAAATAAAATACTTCAGATGATCATTTTAAAATTGTATTTCTTATCTGTTGCATTGGAGAAATAATCATGTGACTGCTTGGTGCAATCTGACCAAAGGTCATTTTGTTTTATTTTCTTCCATAGTAAAACTTGCAAAAAGAAGCAAGACCTGGCATTCTCAAGTATTGTGCATCATTGTCACTAACTGCCTTTTATCAACAGGAAATTGTAGCAATGCTTAGTTTAAAACCAGGACAAAAAGTGCTTGATGTTGGTTGCGGAATTGGAGGATCTGGATTTTACATGGTGAAGGTATGAACACTACAGACCTTATTGCAGTTTTCATTGCATCTTCACTGTTTTCATTTAAGGCCAGAGGCCGGTCGTTTGCCATTCCACATCTGGTACTTTGAGATCAATATTGGTGAATTTACTTTTTAAAGAGAATTTTAGTGAGCGCCAGCATTGCCTAGGAAACTGTTTCCTTGGTTCCAGAAACGCTGGAAATGACGTTTTTGAGTATTCTATTTTAAAAATTTCCTGGCGGAGCATGCCCCCAGATCACCCTAGGTGCTTGCGCCTTCGGCGCTCGCGAAGCGCCTTACGGCGTCAAGAAAACATTCACGTCCGGTGCTTTCAGAAGTTTGTCCGCTACTTAATTACAAAACAGTTCAAAAACCATGCATCTTGGCGGGGTGGGCAAAGTGGTCAGAAATTACAGTGTTTGTATGAGAATCTGGTAGATAAAGACTTTTTTCCAAAATCAAGTTTCCCAAATTGTGAATCAAAATGTTAAACTACTACTGGTAAAAGGTTTAGTCACCAAGTTTGAAGGATGTAGCTTGGCTAGAAGACACTCATTTAATTTTTATAAATAATTTTCTGCACATTTGTCTGTAATTTTTTTCCCTGTCAACAACACCTAGACATCTGTCTACCCAGCCTAATTTTACAGACAAAGGTCTATTAACTGATCAATTTTCTTTGGTGAGAATAGGTTAGACTATTTACCAGCTTTTATTCCACTCCTCATTTTTCAGTCTTCTTCTCAGTTAATATTTACTGTAAATTGCACATGTGGAATTTGTTTTAGGGTAATTTTTCTGAGCGAAACAAAATAATTGTAAGATAATATAAGTTTAAGACCTGGGCTTGGGTACAGGTCATGTTACCTGTGGGGCAGGCAGTTGTTGTTCTTGTGTCTGCCATTGCTGATATTCTCGTCCCACTTGCCTGAAGATTTTAAGGTTTTAAATACAATGCCAGTACAATGTACTGTAATTTAAGCATTCATCATTTTTTAATTATTTTCATGTCCTAGCATAAGACTATTTGTATTAGCAGCTTGACATGGCTATCAGTGGTGTGCTAAAAGGTGTTAAAACCTTACTGATTAAAGTTAAACTTGATAGACTGATTAATTTGTAACTTGATTAAAAATGTTTAACTCTTTATGAAGAAAGATGTACTGCTCTTAAATAAATGTTTTGCTTACTGTTTTACATTTTCCCTAGAATTTCAAAGTTGAAGTGTTAGGTGTTGACCTGTCAAAGAATATGATTGACATTGGTAAACAAAGAGCGCAAGAGTTTAAAGATGACAAGGTGATGTTATGTAAAAATGTGAATTAGCATCTTGGTCTTTAGTTATTGAACTTAGGAACACAAAAGAAGGTTCGAGATGGAGATTGGGTGAACAACATTGGCAGATCACTCCCCTGATCTGTCAGAGCATGATTTAACCCATTGACTCCTGGAGCTTTTTACCAAAAATGTGTTTTTTGGACATTTTGGTGGTTTTGAGGCTGGATCTCAGCCAAATTAGCTTTAATCTGTTTGAAAATGCATTTGCAACACGACAGCTCGCGCTTCTTGCCACTTGAATTGCGTTTTACAGGCCATCTGATAGGGTGCAGATAAAAATTCAAAATTATGCGGAAATTTTCGGCAATATTATACGGAAGAAAGTGACAATTTTGTGAAAAAAAACAACAGAATACGCGGAAATTTTTAAAAATAATAAAGTTGTTTCCTTGGCTTTATCAAACATAGAAAATAAACGTTAACATCTTACCAAGAATTTATCTCCTTCAAGACATGTTTGACCTTTCACTGCCATTTGCGGACATGTATTTCTTTGTTCAACACAGTTTTTCCATAGTTTTTTCTCCGAAGCTTAGTTACCAGGCATTAAATTGGACGAGGAAGCCTGGATACTGGAAGTCCAAAACCTAGAACCCAGGCCCAGGGGATCACCACAAGATGCATAGAACGCCTGGAGGTTTAAAATTGTTTATGAACAAAAAGGCGTGTTTTGGTCCCTGTTTTGGGTAAATACATGTAACTTCTTCAAAATGACCAATCTCTTCGCTATTTTTGCTTCTGAGGTTGCTGGGAAGTTGCTTTCTGGCTTATATGTAGCAATTTTCTAGTTTTGTGCGGAAAAATGCCTCAAGGATGCGGAGGATGCGGAAGTAGGCAAATTATGCGGATCCGCACCACGGCATCCTTTCAGATGCCCAGGTTTTACGACATTTTGGCTTGGGCGTGCGCAGAAATCAAAATTTTGAGTTTTTGGACGAGAAGGTGACTTACGTCTTTAGGCTTTTCGACTTTTGCCTCAGCCTTTGGCTTCAGCAAATAATTGAACTGCTTGTCACTGATAAATCACAACGTTTTGCTCAACCTCGTCCAATAATAATAATTGTGTGCTAAGCACTGAGAACATGTGTTTTTTAAATCTCTTTTTTGGCTGGACATATAAATTTAAGTAAACATAATACACTGTATGTCACAGGTTGAATTTATTGTTGCTGACATAACAACTGCGGACTACGAACCAGAATCGTTTGATGTCATCTATAGCAGAGACACAATTCTCCATATTGAGGACAAGGAAACCCTCTTTAAGAACTTTTTGGTAAGCTGAATTAATTATCTTGTACTGAAATTGAGAAGTTTAGGTCAAGGGAAGTGGTGGGGTGGGCAGATTTTTAAGATAACTTTGACATTTTATTGATGTGACTATGTGATAAGTCATTGTTTAATAATATTTTTCTGGCTGTAGTAGCCAACCTACAATCCTGGCCAAAAGTAGTGGGATGTTTGAGCTGTTTCACATATCCCCCATCCCTCTAATCAATGTTGGAAAATGTCACTTTTTGAGCGCTTAAAAATGGCGGTCGCCACTGGCTACTTAAAACTGACCAGAGCCACCAAAAGGTTTGAATGCCTGATGTGCAACTTTGCTACAGAATTCCGACAAGTTGTAAAGTAAATACATGTAATGCAAAGTACAAAGTGAAAAATAAAACTCGATACGTACTTTAATTGGACTACCTTTCATGATTTTGATTTTGTGATTGCCATATGACTTTGGACTTACCTAGAGTTTCCTGTGGGACGGTTTCAAAGCACACATTTTCGCTTGGAGAATAGACTTAACACTGAGATTGGAATATAGATCTGGGACAAAAATGTGGAGATTCCTCCCTGGTTGTGAGCTTCCACTACCAAAAAAAGTGAAAAGTAAGGAAGATGTCTTTGAAATAACATTTCATAAACAAGTGCAAGTGTTTCATCATGGTTTCAAACGCGAGAAAACTGATGAAAGCACGAGGCCGCAGGCCGAATGCTTTTATTGTTTTTGAGGGTTTGAAACCCCGATGAAACACGAAGCACGAGTTTTTGAAATTATCATTTGAATAAGTTTTCTCAATTCAACTGTTATATTTGAGATGTGAAATGTTCATGATCCTCACAAAAATGTGCAACGTGCATGATCCTGTCACCTAATTGCTGCGCTGTGACAATTTTTGAATATCCATCAACTGATGTCACGTTGTTACCTAGCTGTTTGTCAGTGCTGAACGAACATGTTGCTTCGCAAAGCAAATGGCAGAGTGCAGATTTAGACCTCCTAAAACTAGCGTAGAAGAGGAAAGGTGTGTGGCCAGCACTATTCCCAGGTAACATGTGTATTTAGTCTGATAAAATTTCTAACGTCAGTGCCATTTTAGGTCAGAAGTGTACAACAAAGTTGAAAGTGAACCAAAGCAAGAGGTCGCCACCATTGAGCGAGAATTTAAATTTAGAAAAAAAATGGCCTTTTCTGTTTTGGGTAGTTTAATAACTGCACCGTTACATTCAACATTAGCAGTAAATAATTTAGGTTTAAAGTTTTTTTTGTAAAATGTGTGATTAAATAAAGTTGTTTATCACCACGTGTTTTTGTTGCTTTATCAATATGCAGATTAAGAAAATTTCAAACACAGCTGTGTTTTCAACTCGTTTTTCATTGGGTTTCTAAACCCATCCACCTGACCAGAATAAGATGCTCTGGTTGGATAAGAGCTGCATGAATAATTAATGAGTTTGAGAAAGTACTAAAAGTTATGAAAAGAACAAAAGGCAGTGGGCATTTAAAAACAGTTGGAAACAAGGGAGGACATGGCTAGTTTTTGATGTTAATACGATGTTTTACTTAGTTCGGAAAGAGGCGGCAGCTGTGAATGCAACAGTCAGTCACAAGAGCGCTCCAGTTAGAGGCTGTAAAGTTGCAGGAGAAATCGCATAATCACAAATCAGCAAAAGCTATTGTAGCTGCAAAGAACCATGCATGTGAAACACTAGTCCTGAAATTATTTTAGTTAATGCTCCTTTAAAAGCCATGGGGTGTTAATTTAAGTTTTTCATTTTAAACTAGAGGAAATCAAGGGCTACTTCATTTTGGTATTGGCCACTAAGAATTCAAGGAAACTGGCCCGACTTAACACCAAGCACTGGATTTAATTATTTTTTAGCCCTACTTTTTTCAACAAAAGGTAAAAAATCACCTAATGCATGAACATTGTTTATACTTTGGGATGGGAGAACTTTTTTTTGTCTAGGATTGTAGAATGATACATGTATGTTTGTGGATTGGTGATTTCCCTTGTTTTTTCATCACTTGCTTCCAAGACTTTTGGGTGATTTTGTTGTGGAATTGATACTCATGCCAATGCTTTTCTTATAGAAATGGTTAAAACCAGGAGGGGAGCTTCTTATTTCAGACTACTGTCGTAGCGCCAAAGAACTGTCTGAGGCAATGAAGGCATATATTGCCAAGCGTCATTATCATCTTCTGACGCCTGCTGACTATGGCAAGGTAAGAAAAGATGGCAAATGACTATAAAGAATAATTGGATGAGGGTTTTGTGATATCGGGAATAATCAAGGTCAAGGCAAGTGTAATCAGCTGAGGCCGGAGGCTGAGGCTGAGGCTGATTACACTTGTCGAGACCTTGATTATTCCCGATACCACAAAAACCGAATTCAATTATTGTTTATTATATATTGTTTTATGGAAAATTTGTGTGAAATGCAAGTAGATTTTATTTGTGCTTGTAAAAATACAAGGACAAATGCATCAAGTGGCCGCATCTTTCGAAGCCATTCAAGTGCTCGCACTCTTTAGCCTAAGGTGTATTATGCATGCGTACTGCACGAGGTATAATCTGCACATATAATTGGATAGCAGATTATACCCTAATCATGCTTGTCCACAAAATCACGTAAATTCTCAAAATAAGCAGGGGGCTCTTGGCCAATCAGAATGCTGATAGTGAGTACAATCTATAATAATAAAAGTAATTTGGCAATGCAATAAAACAGCCAACTTGTCAAATTATATGATCTTGGGGTATCTGTATTTCAGTCTCTGGAAGAGACACTGTAACCCAAAACCAGCAAAAGTTTATGAGTTAAAGGGAGGCTTTCGCAAATCAAAAAATACTTTTTTTCGCTTCTACTCAAAGTTGAGAACAGGCATTCAAAGTTTGCTCAGTTCTGAATGATGCTGTACTAGCGATTCTGTAAAAGTCACGTAAATGACTGTACATTCACATTGCTTAAGCATAACTTAAACTCTCAAAATATACAACTCCTCAAAATACAAACACAAGTAATACACAGTTAATAAAAGTACAGTAGCACAAAAAACAAGTCCTGACATCTTGAAAAGATAACTGCATAATATGTGCTAAATGTATTCAGCCTTATGCCCCGGGGGGCCTATACCGGTAGGCTCTGCCCGAAAGGGGTACCTTTTTCACGCTTCATTTATATAAAAGGGTAGAGATTTCACAAGATGGGGAATATAAAAGGGTAGGGAAATCGGTCATTTAGGTATTTACAAGGGCCTTTAATTATAGTATTTCGAATAGATGCCCCTTATGGCTTTGTCAGTATATTTATTAAGCACTACATGAAAATGAGAAGACTTCCTCAAGTAATCTGAAAGGGGTACCTTTTTTCAAAAAAAGGTATGTAAAAGGGGTACCTTTTCTGCCAAAATGGTATATAATAGGGTAAGGGGTTGGACCTCGGGGCAGAGCCTCCCCATATTAAACTTTGTTAAGTACGCCCCCCCCCCCCGGGCCTTGTGCTGGTTTGTGATGCTTTATTCTCTGCACCAAAGGCTGGAGCAGAGCTAAAACATTAACAAAATAATTAGAATTATGTTGATTTAAAATATATTTTTAAAATTGTTGGTGTTTTTCTTGTTATACAGCTTCTAGAGAAAGCTGGTTTTGTTGATGTCAAAGCAATAGATAATACCAAGAGATTCATAGAAGTTCTCACCTCAGAAAGAGCAAGATTTGAAACGGATAAGAACACTTTCCTGAAGGTATGAAAATTTGACATACAGTACACCATGTTTTAAATAAATTAATCAATCAAAGGAAGGGTAATGCTAAAACACTATGTCATAAACTTAAAAGAACAGAGTCTCTGGATTTGGTACTGTTGTTCTAATCAATAATAATTAGTAATAATGATTAATGAAGAGTTTGAGTAAATATACAGTACTGCAAGTTGAATGTAAGAAAGGTTGTTAAGGATTCAAGCTGAGCAATTGGTTGGTTACAGGGCAGCTGAGAAGCTGAACTTTGGGCCACTGAGAACATGACGACAGGTCCAGCTAGAATGGAAGGCTTGAACTAAGGGAAGGCCGCTTCCCTGGGTGAAAAGTCCCTTTGTTTTCTTCACTGTATTTTTGACTGCGATCATTTTGTCCCACTGTCCAATACTTCCTTTGTCTGCAGTAACTTAAAATTGCAACTCTGCAGCTCAGCTGCTAAAACAAAGCACTTTCACACAAAATATTGCTAGCCATGCAGGCTAATCTACATGTACACCTGGAAAACTCCAGGAATTTTATAGCTCCATGGTTGAAAGTGCAGTCATGACCCCTCTATGAACTGTATTATGGAAATTTCAAAGCTCTTCTAAAACTCTTGGAATCCCATTTATCTCTGATTGGAGGTGCACCAGATCTTGTACTTATGTTTTGTGTTCATTTTCACATCAGTTTTCCTTCTTTTTTGAAACAGGATTTTACCAAGGAGGATTTTGAATATCTCGTTGAAGACTGGGAGACAAAAATAGTGCGATGCGGCAATGAAGATCAGAAGTGGGGTCTTTTCCATGCCAAGAAATCTGCATAAAATAAAGCACTTAATATATTAACTTTGAAAGAACAATTTACATTTATTTCCAAGAATTATACTGTTTTGCTCTAAGTTTAAATTGCCTCTGAATTTTAGTGACACACTATCAATCATTTGTCTGTTATTATTTATTATTAGACAAACACCATACATGCTTTATTATTTTCATGTGAAAGGAGGTCAGGAGTCCACCACTGACAATGTAATCTGACAATTATTCAAAACAATCCTCAAATAAAGTAGTATTTTATATTTTCATACAGTGCTTGTTGTGTGATCTTCTTTGGAATCTGTAGCAACACCAACCAAAGTGTAGCATCTACCGTAAATCTGTGAGAAGATCTTTCTATTATTGCAAAATTTTCTCACAACTAAGTGAGTTCCATTAACCACGTTATTGCTAGTTGTTTAGGTGAAGAAATGAATATTGATCATCACGACCATTGCAATCAAATATGGTTGGAAAAGTGTTTCATCCAAACTCCAGGAGAATTTCAATGGTATTATTTGAAAAACCCAAACACCAATTTTATGTGTCCTTTTTATTTGGATCAGTACGTCAGTAAATGATTTGCATGTCAATGCTGCAATCTCATTTCCACTCTTAGAGAGGTCACTATCAGTGGCAGATCCAGACTCTGAGGTAAGGGTTTTTTTTTGGGGGGGGGGGGGGGGCTGCTTAACTTGCCAGCTTTTCAGCCTTCTGTGATTTCTACTTTTTCCCCAAAATAAGGAGGGGGCCATTCAAATGCCACCAAACTAGATCAAACATTTGAAGTAATTATAATTTCCTTGCTTGTTCCTCGGGTTTCCCGAAAGGCCGAGCCAGCCCTTGGGGGTCATAGTGCCAGGGGTTCCTAGCGGAGAGCGCAAAAGCTGGGGATGATAATTTGCAACCTGTGGCTATGATGCTCCCACCAACACCTCAGATGCTGAGGAAAACAGGGATCATCAAAGGAAACACAATAATTTACCTGGCATTCATCGACCAAATCGTTCACCTTTGTGTTGAAAAACAGTGCTGTGAAGCCACGTGACGCAACTGGCGTGAAAAGTCATTGTGGTCAGTTACAGGAATAAGGCTTCTTACCCCTTCCCCCCCCCCCCCCTCCAAAAAAATATCTTTTCATATTTTGAGTTGATACCAGTTTACTTTTGTAGCAATTTTATTTTGCCTATTTTTCTCATAATTGTCATGATTCGATGTTCCGGGATATTCCATGATCCGGTTTTATCGACAGCCAAAAATTAACGGTGTCTAAAAGGGGGAATACTATTGTGATTACCCATTTGTTTCATGCCATTATGATATCATCAACTGAAAGAGTTGCTCAGTGTATTGCTCGATTTATTCAATAATTTGCGTGATGCGCGTTTAAAAATCCCAAAGTTGGTAACAATCTTTGAGCTTTAACTCTAAAGTAAGCTTCATGACCTGCATGTTTGTTACAATTTAATGCCCCGCATGTATAAGATGAGCTTCTAGTCAAGTTTGGAAAAATTCTCTGGAAGGTGTACAGAGCCACCTTAATTTTTCGAACCTTTTTCGAAACTAAGGGTGTTACTCGCAGGGTATGCCATTATAAATTAATGATAAATGATTCTGTCAATTATGTTGTAAACCAACATAATCTGATAAAGATTGATAGAAATCGATCAAACAATAACACCAACAACAACAAGAACTTTATTAACATATCCAGGTAAAATAGCCAAGTAGAAACCCTCTAATGATTGGGGACACCTGAAAAGACATCAAGGGACTCTTAACAGCAGTAAAGGTTAAAATTAAGGATCTGTTTACAACTACTAAACATTAGTATAAAATAGGGATCTGTGTATGTTACAGGTCAAAATGAAATTCAGGTTAAATTTGTTTCAACCTAGGTTATTTTTTTCAACCATGTCAATTTGATTTTTTTTCTTTTGCTTTTGTGGCAAACAAAAAAATATTTTTCGCACCTTTGATCTTCTTTTCATCCTCCTTCTTCTCTACATTTCCACTCTACCTACCTCACCTACTATTCCCTCCCTGCTCTCCCAACATCCCAACCTGTATGCTTTTTATCTCAATGCTTACCATGGGAGCCTTGAACCACAGACCTTTGGTTTTCCTTTGGATTCATGTCCTGATGCCTTACCATTGAGCCATGCAGACTTGGATGCAGGTTCTACTATTTTTTTTAATTACACATACATTGTAGTAGTAATAAATTTTCTTAAATTATTCAAATCAGACATAC
>CM042747.1:40280662-40285359 GCA_022496165.2 Catalaphyllia jardinei | reverse complement strand
AAAAAAATTTATTAAAAAAAAAAAAAAAAAAAAAAAAAAAAAAAAAACATCAAATTTCCGCGTGGCAACTATAAGCCGATAGTTCCTCGACAGAAACACTATTGTTTAAATAGTTCACTACTAAATTTTCCTTTGTCACCATTGGTCAAAACTGATCACGTAGTACGATCTCGCGCTGGCACTATCTGTCATTAGTATAAATGTACCGTAGTCTATTGTGAATTCGTGAATTTGATTGGCTATCTGATTACCGTTTTCTATTTAACAATTAGATTATGAACTTCAGATTTCTATTTAAACAATAGAGTGTTTCTGTGGAGGAAAGCTTCGCTTCTCGGGCAAATATTTGTTTTAAGAACCTCAAATTTCCGTAGGGCAACTATCAGCCGATAGTTCATCAACAGAAACACTCTATTGTTTCAGTATTCTTCACCACTAAATTTTCCTTTGTCGTCATTGGTCAAAAGTGATCACGTAGTACGATCTCGCGCGGGCACTATCTGTCAATAGAATGCCCTAGGGCGACTATCAGACGATAGTGCCCGCTCAGCGAAAGTGGCTCATCAAAGGCAGCTTTCTCCTACAGTTTTTTTTAGATAAGATGAAAAGAATTTATTGTCGCATGTGGATTTTAGTTAGAATAGAGCAAGAGAAGTATTTTTTAGGCTGAAAACTGCAGTAAACTACGGTACAGTAAAACGTCAAGCGGGCGCATAAGTTTCAAGATTCGAGATTTCCTCTTTAGAAGGTTTCTTCTTTAGAAGTCAAAATTTGACATATAAAATTATTTATGCTGCATTTATAGATGTAATATCATCTGAAGAGGATACAAAGGAAAATACGAAAAACCTAAGCGCTCCATAGCGGTTGGAAATTTTGATAAACAAATTCTTGTCGTTTTCAGTTTTGAGGCATGCTGCTACGGGAAAATTTAGTGGAGAACAATAAAGACAATAGAGTGTTTATGTCTCGGAAATATCGGTCTGATAGTTGCCCTACGGAAATTTGATGTTCTTAAAACTAGCATATTTGTTTTAAGAACATCAAATTTCCGCGTGGCAACTATTAGCCGATAGTTCCTCGACAGAAACACTCTATTGTTTAAATAGAAATAGTTTAACCACGGACTGCGTGTAGCTCCGCTCACCGCGATTAGCCTTTAGGGAGTTTAAGCAACGCGACGACGACGCCGAGTACGACTCCAAGTAAAAAATGAATTTTTATTTTACCAAAGAAATTCTCGATTGTCTAGATCTCTTAGGTTCGTCAATGGTTTTGAAATTATGCTTAAGCTAAATATGCAACGACGGCGTTCAATTCCAAATAGAAATACGAAAAATTAGCCGTCGTCGTCTACGTTCTGTAGACGACGCAGAACTTGGTGATTTCACGTTCGTGTTTTGCAGAGGACGACAAAGAAATGTACAAAGATTTATAACGCACGTGCGCAGCTATTGTTTTACTCATTAAACCTTTCGTTTAGTGACGTTCTCGTTGCCGTCGTCGTCGTGGTTTGCTCAAGCTCCCTTTTGCTATTTGTGGGCGGAGACAGACTGCACCCTTTGTATCTATATGGTTAAAAAAAGTAATTGACCTTTAAATGGCTGGTATTGTACGAGTAGCTCAGCCAATCAGATTTCAACGTTTGTCTTAGTGTACTAGGACAATTTGAATGAAAGACTATTGAAAATGCTCGTTACGGCCCAGAATTAAACTGTATTGAGACAGATTAGGCCAGTACATGTTTTACATTTTTCACCGCAAAGTTACAAAACTCAAATAAAAATTCTACCTTTTCCTGGGTTAGCTTAATCGGGTTCTTACCATCCTGGCCAAGGAGCAACGCTTTTAGGCTGGCCTAAATCTATATATTATGCTCTTATTAGGTAGGATGGCTTCTTCTAAAAAACATTTCCAATTCATGACTAGAATGAAAAGCCCATACCGTATTCAAGACTAAAATGGCCTAAATAGGTACCCTATTTTAGCAGTAGTTCAAATACACCTAGCAATCGCCAATTGCGTTAAAAAACTGTCTGACTATGTCTAAACAAAATCATGTTGTGTGGCACGACTAAACTCGACGCTTATGAAAAATCCGAGAATGCGGCAGTGAAGTAAAATATCTTCCAATGTAAATAATCTTCTTCGTTAAGATATTCCTACCTTTTCTGCTTAATTCATTAAAAACGTGCAACTTGAACATTTTTTTATTTACTGCATTAAGATTTGCAAAAACATGGAAGTTATCAGAGAAACAACACACACATTCCTTCAAGATGTAGCCTTTGGAACAAAAACATTGAAACTTTCTTCAGGTCAGAGAATCCCCATCCCTTCAGTGGTTCGTACAATGACTGCGTCGAAAATCATCTACCTTTACCATGAAGAGTGTCGTGAACATGGTGTGGAGCCTCTAAAGGAGCGTACCTGTTTCCGTCTGCTAGAGGTTTGTAGTGCGTCAAAGCAAAAGTCCTTGCAGGGGTTGGACCATACGTCTACGGCTGGCGAAGAGGCATTCGAGACGATAGCCTCAGTCGTTGAGAATCTAGGTCGACACGGTGCGGGTGCAACATGGACCCGAGACACCCTTCGATCTTTAAGCGCTGGAAAGAATTATCTCAAAAGCGCATACAAGGGTCATCTAGGACCGGAAGAGCCTTGTGCTCATCACTGCACTGTGTTTGCACTATCGGATCCAGTCGAAGAGAAATGTTCAGGTGAATGTTGCCACGATGGCAACCAGGCATGTCCAGAATGCCAGGGTATTGTGGATGTTCTGAAAGCTATCGACGATACACTTAGAAATGGAGATCTGGACTTGAGTGAGAAGCAAAAGGAGAGAGCAAGGTGGGACTTGGATCACTTGGTTTCCAGCATCGATGCTTTGAAAGCTCGTTTATTGAAGACTTTTCAACAAAATCAAGCGAGACAAGACGCACTCGATCGGTTAGATGACCAGACTATTATGGTCATAAATGACTGGGCCAGTATCCGCAAGTGAACACACAATCCACACATATGTGGTGGCCATTGACAGCTGCAAACAAGACTGGTTTTCCGTTTCTTGTGTACTAGAAATGGTCCTTGTCTGTGTCAAAGCGTCGCATCAATCAGTATGTAGAGCGATCCTACGGAGTGATAATGCTGGATGCTACCACTGTAGTGCGCTTTTGCCAACCATCAATTCCACTAGCAGAAGGTCAGGCATCGAAGTAATCCGCTGTGATTTCTCTGACCCTCAGTCGGGTAAGGACTTACGTGACAGAAAGATCGCCCCTTGCAAACAGCGCCTTCGACATTATGTTGCTGAAAATCACAACGTGGAAAGTGCAAAAGACATAAAGAAAGGCTTAGAGTCCCCACCAGGAATTGCAGGAACAAGCGCTGCGGAATGCAAGATTGACCAATCAGTGATGTCAGCAGGCGCTGCTAATAGCAAGTTTCCGGGGATAACAAAATACAATAATTTCTCTCTGACTTCTACAAGCAAGCGCGTCTGGCAAGCTTACAATGTTGGAGAGGGCATGGATTTGGAGGGGTCTTGGAATGAACAAGATGTCTCTGGGTTCGAAAGGATTGGGGATTCGACGAAACAGATACCGCGTGTTACACAAAAAAAAAATGCCAGGCAAAGGGAAAACACGATGTCACTGAGTCTGTCAATACTTTTAGCTGCCTTGAACCTGCTTGTATTGCCACCTTCAAGACAATCGAAGAGGCGGATGAGCACATGGACACAGGTCATCATATCATGACTCCAGAGAAGGAGACCATATATGACAACGTATGTAGGCAGTGGGAAGCTGCAACCACATCGGTAAAAGTTGGTGGCCAGAAAATTGGCAGGACAGATTATGTTCCTTTGGCGAACGTACGACTGACCAAAGGGTGGGCCTTAAAGAAGCAGAAAGCTGCAGTAAGAATATCTTCGGGTGTCAAAGAATTTTTGACAAACGTATTCAACAAGGGAGCTAAGGATCTTCACCAAAAAGCTATGCCAGCAGACGTGGTGGAGGAAATAAAGAAAACTTTCCCAGTTTCAGAGTGGGTTGAGGTACAGACAGTCAGAGGATACTTTTCTCGGCTGGCTTCGAAGCAAAAGGGACTTCCAGTCAGCGAAGAGGAGGGCGAAGACGAAGCGTTGGAGAAAGAGGATTACATGGAGCAACTAGTCGGGGTGGCTGAACAAGAGATTGGCCTCAGGCACCCTCTTGTGTATGATGATTTTAATTTTTGTGATCTCTATGCCAAGGGTAGATTGGCCAAGGTTCTGGAAAGGCAAAAACTCGGTCAGATTCAGTCATTCTGCGAGTATTTTGACCTGGACATTTCTGGTCGTGCTAGTCGTAAAGCATCGTATTACGAACCTTCTATACAATTAGGAAATTCCTATGAATGCTGCAAGTCAGGCAAGTAAATAATGCTTTTAGATTCTTCGACTTAAACCAATCTGAGTCAGTATAAGTTGCGCGACTCGTCGACTTGGTTAAGTCATCGTACTCTCGCGTCAAAGGTGATACAATACCAATCACATCTCGAGGCGTTTCATGATTTCATTTGAACATCAACACGAAAAAAGTTTATCATCCAGCTCTTCGTAGTGTGAACCCCTTCCATGGTTTCACTTACTGAGCGATAAAGTATTTGGGAAATGTGATGAATCGTAGGTCATCTAGACGCTGATCACTGCAGCT
>CM042747.1:40258162-40275662 GCA_022496165.2 Catalaphyllia jardinei | reverse complement strand
CAAGAATAGTACGCTCGATCGACCAACCGTTCTGCATTGCTCGCGGATGTTATGTTACTGTGTTATGTTATTTTGCAATTTTGTTATTGCCCTGGTTTGCTGATCAATATGCCATAGGAATTGGTTCTTGGCCGCCAAAAATAAAGTCATAACCAATAATACTTATTGCTGTGTACCAGGTGTACGCATTACCCGTTTGAAAGCTTCCAAAAGGAGCCGAGACGGTAGCATTCAACAGAATAAGAAGAAAATGCCAAAGCACCAAAAACGTGACTGCAGCCATTACGGCGCATACATAATAATAAAAGCCGTTTGGCTGACTAGTATGGAATCAAGAGTCTCGCTTCGCGGGATCACAGACAGCTACTCAGGCCTCAATCGACACTAAGAAACCTCTCTTAACACTGAAAGCGGTTGCCTCAAGTCAACTTCAGACAGCTTTTGACCTTGGCGTTTGTTGTCGCACTTGGCAGAGTGAAGAGAAATGAGAATACCAATTTTATACAATGAAAGTGAGAGTTAAACCTTCAAACTTATTCCTTTGTTGTTTTGTTCTTAATTAGCCTTTCCGTGAAATCCTGCAATTCAACCCCAAGTGTTTTCTGATGTTCTGGCATGAATTAGCACGTCGAACTCTATGAAAGACACTACACACCGCTGGTTACCTACGATTAGTATCAAAATATTTACTCACCTTTCCCGTTCAGCTTTGCGCTTTGTTTCTTTCTCTGCTCATCAAAGCATCGAAGACCTCAAAATATATGGGTCTCAAACAGTCGAATACGCCCGCAGATACGATCACCAAAAATACTCAAGCTCGAAATTCCGTAATTGCTGGTTTTCAGTGTCACATCATTCAAAATAGATCAAAATAAAAATCAAACCGTTTAACAGATAAAATTCAGAATCTGGGGAAAGAAAGATGGTATATAACAAAGACTCTTGCCAAGATTCAGGGGCAGGCTCTCTCCTCCGCAGAGGCCTCTTTCGTGCTGCTTTGACCGTTTCTTAGCCGTAGGCCTGGGGAGAAGGAAAAAGACGGCAGCACGCGGGGAACGCCGGGAAAGGGTAAGTGCGCAGTTTTTCTTAAGAGCGGGGGGGGGGGGGGATATACCTGAATAGGAGTGAATTAAAAGGGAATTGTTAGGATTAAAATGGGTTGGATAATTGGATGTAGATGTCGAGAAAGCTCCCTAATAGCCAGTCATTAACATGCATTAAGGGCTGACTTAACTTAACCTAAAAACACACCAGTTTTTAAATTTTTTTTCGTGGCTAAGATTTAATTCCAAACCATGACAAAGTATACAGTTTAAGAAAGCTTAAAGACCAACAAATTATGGAAAATTCTTCTGTACCCTAGAACTTTATTGTAACCTGACACCGGCTGAATTAATCTGCCACCTGCTGTTCTATGCTAGGACTTACTTGAGAAAAGATAACCCCGGAAGAACTAATCAAAAGGAATCATTTTTACAGTTTTCAAAAGAAGACAAATAGCTTATTGTGATAAGCATAGAGATTTGGGAAAAGTTATAAACACATGAAATGATGACCAGTTAAATCTGATACAGAAAATGCAGCTTACGTTTCAATGCACAACTTCGACAAAATGTAATGGATGGAAAAGTTCTACGTTCATCCTACAGAACTTACTTAGAACAACAAATCCTGGATAAAATTTCAGTTTAATTGGCCGAATCCTTCTTAAAATAACTTTTCTCAAAGGCAAAAATAAATCGTTTTGAGAAAACGAGCTTTAAACTTATGGAAACAGAAATTGTCAAAATAAAACTTGATTATCTATAAGTTAACATTCGAATTCCGTGAAAAACCAAACTTTTATAATACACAACGCCCACCAAATCGCTCAAAACTAGCCATTTTTAGCCGCAGAAACGACAACACGCAACAACTGAGGTAGGTTAACGTTTATTATGAGCTTTAACATAGTCATTACTCGATGTAAGCTTACGATATTAGGACTCTTCGATATTCCCATATATTTCTTTGTATTTCGAACTTAAACAGACACACTGCTTGTATGGGCACCCGGGCCCTGTGGTGTGCCATGTAACAAGAAAACCATTGTTAATGTTATACAAAACATATCCTGAAGTATTTGGGTTAATTTACATTTTCTGTTACCATTTATATTTTATGCTTGTCATTTAGTATACAGATTAAAAAAAAAACATTCTTAATCGACTCAGCCTAAGGAACGTTCTTAGTACGTTCTTAAAATGTTGGTTTGTCTCTGCCTCAACTTTCTTATTGAAAAAAGGTTCTCGAGCTCGTAAAAAAGTGTTATTCGCCACAGTGCTTGAATAGTCGAGAAGTAGCTCTGTCTGCGAGTCCTGTGTGTTTGCAAATCCAACGAGCTAAATGACTTAGGTTATCTGGTAAAAGCTTACTTTCCACTCATCTGTCTAGCAGTGGGAGATGGAGAAGAAGCAAGCGCTGAAATCACAAATCTTGCAGCCATAATGTCGACTTGTCCCCCCCCCTCCCCCCAAAAAAAAGATGAAAAGGAAGTTGGCACCGCAGGACAAGTGAGAACAGATGATACCAGTGGCGGATCCAGACCTTGCCCTGCCGGCGTTTTTCCTTCTGCGAATTTTTTTAATCAAAACAAGAGGGTGGGGGAGGGGGGTGGTCTTCTCACCTAGATCCACCATTAGGAACATTTATATTCCAGGCCGAATCCTTCCACTCCATCCAGACTGTTCACAGCATTCTAATTTCTCGTATTTTCATTGCATCGTTAAACGCGCTGATAGAATCGCGAGAGACCTGGACACCAGCGTAAATCTGAATACGCTGTTCGGGGAGACACAACTTCCTCTCTAGGGAGAGGAAACGCTAGCTCGCGCGCCCTTCCCTCGTGCGAGGTTACGCCTGGAGGAATCGTGGAAAGAATGTGGCCAAACAGTCAAATAGGATTTGAAAACGCTGGCGTGGAACCCACACCACACCAAAAAATGACTTTCGGTTACGGGGGACAAATGCGTTCCTGCCGCTTTCCCTTTTAAGGAAAAAGTACTTTGACACACGCGACGCGCGTGGTAGCGTTATCCCCAAGAAGGTGAATGGATACTGTGTGCTCGGTAGAGAGGTTATCCTGATAATAAGGGATGGACTATTTGACTTGACTTTTATTTAGGTTTGGTGATCGACCTTTTCCATTGAATTTCTAAAATTATTTTTTAGCGAGTAATTAGATATGCTTACTTCTGGGTGTAGAATAAGCGCATGAATTATATTGTTTAAAAATCGAGTTTTTCGACTAACGCCGTGGTTGTGTAATGGTTAGAAGATAGGCTTAGAAAGCGAACGATCCCAGGTTCGAGTCCCGCGTCCAGACAATTGGCTTTACTTTTAAACAAAATATGTTCATTTCCCAGAATTCTTTTCACATTGTGAGTGTTCTAAATTAACGATAATCGATAATTCAGAGGAAAATAGGAATTATCGATAATAGGTAATTTCAGAGGTGAGGATGGGTTGTATTGTTGGGGGCAAGCCGAGAGCGATCTGGTAACCACAGAGAACGCATGGACTCCCACTCGCTTCGCTCGCAGATTATTTATTTCACGCTAAACGACTTGTTCCGCTCGCTGGATTTTTTTTCCATATCCGCTGGGAGCCTGTTGGCGGGAAGCGGGACCTATAAGGCCGAATCAGCTATCACCTTAAAGAAATTCAGAGCGAATAAATATCTTATTTTTTTAGTGGAATTCTACAACTAAAAGTCTTTCAAATAACTTTCCAACCGACCTTTTTAGCTCGGGCGGTTTGTTTACCCATTACAGACCACGTGATATTCTCTGGATAGCTTCTCTGGATAATATTGTTCCTTTATCCATCTTAAAATTACACATTTATGTAAATGTCCCATCCAAAAATTCTCAAGACTATCATCACATGGTCTGAAATGGTGCAACAAACCGCACAAGCTAAGGAAGTGTCTGAAGTCCGGCTCTTTCTATTGAATGGAATTTATCTTCGCAGATTGAATGATTGTTTAAAATTTACTGGGACCCGTGTACGCGCGCTTGGCAGTCAACACTGAACAATTCTGCTTCTTTTAACGGTCGCGTAATAATGCTCAATTTACCAATTCAATTTCTTCAATGTTCTTTGGAATTCAATTATCTTGCAATATTTTTAACTCTTTCTTGAGACATCTCAGAAACGAGAAAACGTTGAGATATGTGAATGACCAGCAGCCACTGCACGCAAATGGCTATTAGTGTGCGATAGCTCAGCCAATCAGATTTGTACTCCCGCAGAGTTTTACAAGTGCATGTAAGAAGTACAAAGAACTGTTCTGATCAAGTTTAAGGGAGGCTGATGCAAGTGGGATGTGATTTCTTTAGAGCGGGGTTAAGAAGTGTTTTCCTTAACAAATAAAGAAGCCTAAGCCGTGTATTACACTGTGATAAAACACGACGGTCATTTGAGAACACGAGGGAAATGTAGAAAACACGAGCCGCAGGGGAGTGTTTTCTTCATTTCTCGAGTGTTTTCAAATGACCGGAGTGTTTTATCACAGTGTAATACACGGCTTAGGCTTCTTCATTTGCTTTAAAATATAGATTTTACGCGCGCAAAACAATAAAACGCGCTTTTTCTCTGTTTTATACTCTGATAAAACATAGATTTTTGACCAATCAGAGCGCGCGCAGGGCCCTATCTATATTTTAAAAGTAAGTAGAGAGAGAAATTCTCTGTGTTGCTGTATTTTAACTAGTGTTGCTCCAGAGAACCGTTTTTTGTATAAATTTTAATATAATAATGATAATTATAAGAATAAGAATGATAATAATAAGAATAAGAATAAGAATAATGATAAGAATAAGAATAAAAATAATAATAATAATGATAAGAATAAGAATAAGAACAAGAATAAAAATAAGAATAATGATAAGAATAAGAATAAAAAGACAATTACTCTCCAGGTAAATTGTGAAAACCGATTTTCTGCACTCATGTCACTGTACTGGGTAACAAGCGCACACGCGGTCAGAATCCAGCTGTAGTCACTATCCTAGACCCCAGTCCGCAGCCTTCCTTCTCTTGCAGTTGTCTATTGGGAGACCATCTTTGTGTACTCGGCCTTCGGAAAGTGCAACACATATTTGACAGTAAATTGGATACTTTGGCTTCCAGTAGTTTCCAATAACAGTTCCTGTAATGTTACCAATTCCTGTCTGCTTCCACTCCAAATATTTATTATACTCAGCCTCGTTATGGATAAGATATTTTAGGCGTTCGGCAAGAAGTTGTGGGCTTTTAAAATCGCGTACTTTTATAACGGCTTCTCGCAGATTGCCGGGCAGGAATTCATCGAGTTTGTCTGTGCCCATCACCACGGGAACCGAGCCTGCATTCAGCGCATGCGTCAGTTGATCATCGACAAAATAGTCACAGTCTTGATTAAAGAACACCAAGAGAAACTTGTACTTCCTTGCCAGTTCTGTTTTGAGTTCCTTAAAGGTTTTGCCGTTTGCAGAGCCATACCTGTCAACTAAATCGTATTTGTTTCTATGACAGGCTCCGTAAGAATCGACCCGCACATACTGCATCAATTGCTTCAAATATGCAGTACGCACCGGTTCACAATTCGAGAAAGCAGCCATAACAATCCCTGTTTTTTCCTCAAAAGGAAGTGGCGCTGTCAATGCAGGCATCGAATAAACAGGATCTGGAAAATCCGAATCTAAGCGATAACTTCTCAGCAAGTTATACCTGGACATAAATTTAGGGTTACTTAGCACAGGTGTGTACACTGGGTTTTCCTGTGTCCACAAGATCCAGGTTGCAGCGTGGTGCGGCGGGCTCATGTGGCCATCTCTTGCATGCACAACAAAGCCGTCTGCTTCGGCTGCTCGTGAACGGTCACTTGTAACTTCGCAAGCCACCGGGCATTCACCTTTCTTCCAAACTTGATGGGTATTTTGCTGCGCCCCAAAAATGGTTGACCAGAAAATGATTACCCAAGGCGTAGAATCGTTTTTTACCTTGCGTGTAACATCTAAGTTTACGATAAAAATTCCTGGACCTGCGGTATCTGCATCTCTGGGTAAGTCAACTCTTGTGTCCAGATGCAATACCAGGTAAGCGACTAATACAATGCAGCATACAAAGAAAATATAACCTTTGGGTAATCGATACATCTTGGCTGTCAAGCTTGGCTGAAATACCTGTTCCAAAAAAGTGATATTAAGCTGGTCAACAGTATTGCTTGGGCCAAGATGAAAAACAACATGCTCTGAAAGAGTTTTCTTAATAAAAGTGATTCCAAACATGTGCGGGTTTCCTCCAGAAAGAATTTCGTATCAATAGAAAAGTTATGAAATGTATAATTTGAAAACATTATATTCTATTTTGCAGATTGTTTGGGTATCAAATGAGATTGCTCATGCAAAATAACTGTGCAATGTTAATCACAAAGCATCAATCTCTCAATCGTGTCAGCATTTTCTTTTATTTCTATTGGTCATCTTCATAGACCTGTCAAGTTCCACAATCGAAACATTCGCGTAACGTTTTCCACGGGGGGCCGCCACGAGAAAATAGACTGCGAACAGTCTTTCGTTTTTTTCGAAACAAACGGTGGGGAAGAACGCA
This sequence comes from Catalaphyllia jardinei, assembly GCA_022496165.2. Classification (NCBI taxonomy): domain Eukaryota; kingdom Metazoa; phylum Cnidaria; class Anthozoa; order Scleractinia; family Caryophylliidae; genus Catalaphyllia; species Catalaphyllia jardinei. Next base: position 40,269,029 of record CM042747.1, on the reverse strand, counting down.
AACCAAGTAAGCGCGCGAGCGTGACTGTGAGCGTGACGTGCGAGCGGTGATGCCGCGAGTCGCCATTAGCTCGGGCGTTAGAAAGAGATGCTTCCGACGCCCGCAATACTAGCGGGACGCGGCATCGCAGTGACGGTCACGGTTGTGCTCCTAGCTTGTTTTGCGTTTTTCCCACAGTTTTCAAGGAGAACAGAGACGGCTCGCTGGCGTTTTGAACTGAAGTAATAAATGTTCAGGAAGGTACAGTGCCGATAGAGTGACAATTTTAAAATAACAATGGACTTTAAGACTTTTGGAATTTTTAATTTTCATGTTAGGAAATTTAAGCACAATAAAATAATAAAATTTAAGATTAAACTTTGTATAAGGTATATACATGGTTAAAACAGTTCAACTAAAATTCTAATTACACAAGAGCGGATTGATTAAGCAAATGACAACACACAAAATTGTGCAAGGAGAGCTTGGGTGAAAAAATAGAGGCAGTGCTCTCTATTATCCAGGTCCTGTGTTACCCTTGAAAAAAATTATTGCACAAGCTATGGGCCCCACAAAAAAGTCAAACACAACTTATTGGTGAGAAAAAAAAGCTTCACTTGCCAGGAAATTGCCCAAACCCTCCCCCTCAAAAAAATAATGGTCCTTCCCTTAGAAAAGTTAAGAGGCAACAGCAAACAAGCTTTGCAGGTCAACTGTAGTGCTGGTTACATGCAGGCTTACAGCAGTTTCATTCACGCTTACCAGGTAACTAGAGCACTAAATATTTACCACAGGCTAACCAGATTGCAATACACCATTTCTAAATTGCCGTTTACCTGTGTCAAAATGAGTTTTCAAGCAAAACCCTTCATAATGTTTCCGCCAACAGGTACATTTTCATGCAAATGAAACTAATTTTCATATGAAAGGTTTTACATGAGGACTCATTTTAAAAACTCCCTTAACCCTTTACTGCCCAAGAGTGACTTATACATGGAGATTTTAATCTGTCTAATGCCAGACGATTTTACTCGTCAAAGGGTGAAAACTATTTCCCTTAACCCTTTACTGCCCAAAAGTGACTTAAAGATTTCACTGTCTAACACCAGACGATTTTACTCGTCAAAGGGACACCCCTTGGGCATTCAAAGGCTAAAACTATTCCCCTTAACCCCTTTACTGCCCTAGAGTGACTTAAAGATTTCACTGTCTAACACCAGATGATCTTACTCGTCAAAGGAAGATCCCTTAGGCAGTAGAGGGTTAAACAGAGCCACAAAGTAACTTAGAAATGGGCCATTTGGCTCGTAAATTAAGCACTGTAATGTTCAGTGCTTTTAGTAATGCTCTTAACACAACAACAGGACAAAACACAAGCAGCAACCAGTTTGTGAGCTACAGGAAGTGGCTGATCAAGATCTTAAAATTTAGGTCGTACATGTACACTGTACATGTAATTACCAGGGCCGGGTTGTTCAAAGCCAGATTAAGCTAACCCAGGGTTAACGATAATTTTGATTTCAGTTTTGTAACTTTTTGGTGTGGTGTTCTGTTATATTGTTCCCCTTCAGTTTTGAGCTGTAGTAATCTCAAACTACACCAAACATTAGAGATGAAAATTAAACATTTTTAAGGACGTTCGTGCTAATTGTTTCTGCACATCCTTACTGCGCACGCAAAATTACATGCCACGTCATGCATGAGCGCGCGCTAAGCCATAAAATAAACAAATGTTAGGGCAGATGGCCATTGCTTGAGCTTTGCCTGGATTTAACGATCTTGGACGTTCGGTGACCCCAATTTTTCTTTCGATGGATCATTTTCTCTACTGATTTTCTACGTTTAGGGAAAAAATGAAGAAAATCTATCGACTAGAAGTTTGAATTTTTGGCAAAATGCAACATCGAATTCCGTTCTTATTAGCTGTTCGTGCATCTGTGCGGCGGTTTCAAATGCCTCTTAAAGGGTTAAATTTTGTGAAAACGTTAGTAACGTTTGGAATTATTTACGCAACAAACCCACTTCTACAAAACATGACTTAGATCGTTTGCCTCCGTTGACTCACCTTCGATATTTTTAACTGTAAACCCCTGTACACCGTGCTGAATTATATAGGACAATTTTTCGAAATCAGTATAGTTTACAATACGCTTTATCTCTGAAACGAAGGTGGTGACCACCAATTTTTTTTTGTACTTCTGGCACAAGTAACTCATTGTCTGCCTGCAGTTAAAATTTAAAAAAATTCTATCTACTGGAAAATTTTGGCCCGAACGTCCTTAAACATACAAAATACAATGCTTCAGTTAACGTTTACCCCTGGATTAACGTTAACCGGCTTTCGAAAAACCCGGCCCAGAAGTACAGTTTGTGTACATGTGGTGTATTTCCAAAGATGAACAACAAACACACTTACCCTTTTGAAGTTCCAGTGTATCAGTATGAATTCTGCTTGCTGAACACTAGGTCTCTCTCTGGGAATAGGCGAGAAAAGAAAAATCTTAATCTTTATATAAACTGTGGTACTTTATAAAATGTTAGGATTTCCAGCCCTGAGGAAAGCCATAATTTACATGTAAATTTACTAAATAAAATTATGATAATTTCATTGCCAGCTGGTGACGATATTTATGCAATGTTTGACAATCTTTGACCATATAGCTGTACTCAAGTTTGCTGGTCAATTCTATCCCATCAGCCTCAGTGTAGGGATCCCATGAGATTGCACCATCCAATCCCAGAAGTCACTACACGTCCTTTCCCACTTCGAGAGAAAACGTGCTTGAATTCATCTTTTCAAAATACCAGCATTTTCTCTTTCATCGACGCTTAGAAAGCACAAGAACTGTCCTTGTTTTTAGGAGGTTTTCGTACACCCAAGTTTTTCCCAGTTTTTGGACTAACAGTTCCCAATGCCAAACCACATCAACGAGGACGCAGGCTGTCTGGAAGTTTCGCAGGATTTACTCTCTGCAGAATCGCCTGACCCACTGGGTAAGCCACAGAGCGAGAAAACTGCGCCCAAACCAAAGGTTTTTTTTCAGGGAGCAGTTCAAAACAAAAGGCCACGTTACCAAGAACATCTGCTACTAGCAAACCATGTGCTCAATCGGACAGTCAACATGACGCGGTTATGGAGCGTCTTAAACAACTTCAAGACCAACAATCAGCTTGTCTATCATCACTCGGGACAGCGATACATTCCATGGTATCGACTATTAAAGAGTTTATGCACTCTTCCGTGAGCATTGGATCCCAGAAAAGGAAAAGGTACATGTATGAACTCAGCTACTCGGATGTTGATGAGCACGAGGGTGATGACACCATCATTGACTCAGTGGACCTAAGCTGATCAGTGTGGATAAACCGCCAGAGCGGAAGAGCCAGAGCGGAAGGCGAAGACAATATTCTTGCCAAACTGTCAAAGATTAATGACTCCGAAGGAGCTGTGAGTGATGCTGTTAGCACACAGTTGGCAAACCTCGTTGGCAAAATGGCGAAAACTAAGTTGTCGGAGATTGTAAAATACAAACTGGCGAAGTACAACAGCCCTAAAAATTGTGAAAATTTAGTACAGGGGTTAATCCTCAAATGTGGGCTAAAATGAGGTCCAGCTCAAAATCTAGGGACTTGAGGATGCAAAAGATTGAAACTAGCATGCTTAAGAGTATGCATCCCATCATTAGTTTGACAGACAAACTTTTGAGTCTGAAAAGTAACAGTTAAACTGTTAGCAAGAAAGATGTGTCATCATTCCTTGGATTCGCTTTGGACTCATTAGGGAGCTTAAGCAACGACGACGACGACGCCGAGTACGACGCCAAGTAAAAAATGAATTTATATTTTACCAAAGAAATTCGCGATTGTCTAGATCTCTTATGTTCGTCAATGGCTCTAAAATTGTGCTTAAGCTAAATATGCAACGACGGCGTTCAATTCCAAATGGAAATACGAAAAATTAGCCATCGTCGTCCACGTTCTGTAGACCACGCAGAACTTGGTCATTTCACGTTCGTGTTTTGCACAGGACGACAAAGAAATGTACAAAGATTTATAACGCATGTGCGCAGCTATTGTTTTGCTCATTAAACCTTTTGTTTAGTGACGTTCTCGTTGCCGTCGTCGTCGTGGTTTGCTTAAGCTCCCTATTGACTCTTATGGCACACTCTGTCTATGAAGTCAACCTTAGTAGACGAGAACTGATTAGGCCTGATCTCATCAAGCAATATAACCAACTTTGCAGCTCATAATATAAATTCCAATATCAAAATTTTTGTTTGGAGACAACCTGCCCAAGGCAGTCAAGGAAATAAGCAAAACCAACAAGGTCAGCCAACGGGTGTCCTACCCCAAGCAGGGAACGAACTCAAAGCATGGACCCAATAACTTCAGACGACAAGGATCATCCTATTCAAACTGTCAACAACATTTTTTGTACCAGGGCCAAGGCCAACGGAGGAAACCTCCATCAAAATTCAAAGCACACAAAGCAGCTCAGGCAGAGCACACAAAGTAGCTCATGATCAATTGGGAAGCCAGGTGTGCCTCTCATTTCCCCCATCAATTCCATGCATAGCAGGTAGATTGAAACATTATGTTCACAAATGGAACACCATCAGCTCAGATCCATGGATCATTGATGCTATTAGAGGGGTCACGATTGATTTTATTGCAAAACCCACTCAACTTTTTGTACCAAACCAGTACAAATTTAATCCATTGGAGATTAAGATTATTGATGAGCAGATTGCATGTTTTCTCGAAAGGGGAAGCATTGAGAAAGCCACACACTCAAACGGGGAGTGCATTTCCAACATTTTCATACGTCCGAAGAAAGATGGTTCTTATCGGCTTATTCTTAACCTAGAACAACTGAATGAGTCGGTGGAATATCATCATTTTAAAATGGAGAATCTCAGGAATGCCATCACTCTTATGACCCCAAACTGCTTTATGGCGTCCATTGATTTAAAAGATGCCTATTATTCGGTCTCAGTCAACAAAAATCTCAGGAAATACTCAGATTCATTTAGAAACATCAACTTTTTCATTTTACCTGCCTTCCAAATGGTTGAAGTTGTGCACCTAGAATATTTTACAAATCCCTAAACCTTGCGTTCCCAAGGACTTGAAAGTGTGGGCTACATTGACGACTCCAATATCTTCAGTGAGGCACTGTAGCACTAATTTTTCTGTCACCACAAAGCTTTTCACAGATCTTCGTTTCATTTTGAATCATGAGTTTTTGAACCGAAACAGGTTATCACGATTCTAGGGTTTGTCACCTTGACTGTTGCTTTGACACCTGAGAAAGCTACAAAATTAGTCACAAAAGCCATAACAGTCCTTGCAAATTAATCACCCTGTGTCAGGGAAGTTGCAGAACTGGTCGGTTTAATGGTGTCTAGTTTTCCTGGTGTCATGCATGGACCACTTTTTTATAGGCAATTAGATCTCAACAAAGTTATGGCCTTGAGAGCTAGCAAAGGTGATTTCAATGCGCTGATGACCCTTTCAGAGACATCAAAGTCTGACCTGCAGTGGTGGATTTAGCACACACACACCACTTTCAATCTGCTATCCCATGAAAGTCCCAGTGTCACTCTTTACTCTCGACTGATGCACCTTTGTCTGGCTGGGGTGGTGTACTACATGATGTCTCCACTGGGGGCCTCTCTTCAGAGGAAGTACAGACCAACCACATTAATTATCTTAAGATTTTGGCTTGTTTTCTGACACTTCAAACTTTCTGTTCTAGTCTGAGAGGCTGTCATATCAAAGCAATGATCGACAATACACCCACAATTTAATATATAAACAACATGGGTGGTGGAACTATTCCATGCAATCAACTAACTAGGAAGTTGTGGTTGTGGTGTATCGAAAGAAACTTAAGGATCACTGCAACACACATCCCAGGAAAGCTTAATGTTTTAGCTGATAATGAGTCGAGGCACACCTTCTATGACACAGAGTGGAAGCTTGGTCCAGCCGTTTTTAAGAGGGTATCTGCATTCTGGGGCATTTAACCATCCACAGATGTTTTTGCCTCAAGACTGAATTTCCAGTTGAGACCTTTTGTCTCATGGAAACCAGATCTCCAAGCTTTTGCAATTGATGCTTCCTCGATCAGCTGGACAGAGCACAATTTTTTATGCTTTTCCCCCTTTTGCTATGATCAACAGGGTTTTACAGAAGACAGAACAGGATCAATCATGCGGCGTAATCATTGTCCCAGTTTGGACCACTCAGATCTGGTTTCCCCATGTTCTGTGGATGTTGGTGGACCATCCTGTTCTACTCCCATGTTTTCCTCAGCTACTGACGCTGCCAACCAACATTCACTTGAGGCACCCCCTACACAACAAGTTAAAGTTAATGGCATGCAAGTTGTCTGGGATTCATTGTGAGCAAGAGGAGTTTTGGAGAAAGCTTCAACTGTTATTCTAAGTCCTGGAGGAGATCCACTCAAAAACAATATCAGGTCTATCTTCAGATCAGTGGTACTGTTTTTGCAGTAAAAGGGGTTTCAATCCCTGCTCAGTTCCTACCATAGAGGCTCTGGATTTTTTAGCTGAGTTGTTTGAACAGGGTCTAGGCTATAGTACTCTAAATACAGTTAGATCTGCATTGTCACAAGTTTTGCCTCCTGAAGCTGGAGTCTCCTTTGGAGACCTGCCTCCCAATAGACAGTTTATGAAAAGGTTTTTCAAGAGAAGCCTTCTCTTCCACAATATGTTGGAATAGACGCTTGTTCACATGACTCTCATGACAATTCCTCATTGGTTGAGGTATGCACGAGCCCCGCCAAATGGCAGACATCGGCATTTTACAAATGCAGGATTGAAGAACAAGGCAAGTTGGCAGCATGCTGGACTGTAGCAAAGGGTTTATCATGATGCATGATTTAGGAAAAAAAATTACTGCACCTATCAATGGTTTGCCCAAGGATGGGGTCAGGCAACCCAGGGGAATTAGACTTCATAAAAGTGCATATGGGTTGGGATTTTGACATCCACAGCGATCCACAGGGTGGGAAATTTGACTCGATCGCCATCTTGAACAGTTAAGAGGATCTGGGAATGAGTGATGAGTGGTGTGCCATCTTGGAAAATACCCAGAATTCATTTGAGCCAGTTTCACTGTAACCAAGGAGGCTTTTTTTAAGCAAAAATGTTGTTTTTATGCCCATCAGTGCTCTGTCTTTAAAGTTCTATAAGTTAACAATTATTCACCGAAGTAGAGATGACTAGTGGTGGATATTTACCAAGCCACAAAGCAGCAAGGTAATTGTTTTAGCATATACCACACAAGCTGAATAACTAGCAGACCAAAGAGTAGCGTCATTTGTGGAAATAGACCGACAAAAGCCATACGTCTGTGTTAAGTTTTTTTATAATTCTACACTATAAATTTGTGTCTATAAGAAACACCATTTCCAGTCCCCAGGGGTGGGAATTTGACACATAATGGAGACCCAAGGTTGGGGAAATTGACATTTGAAAACCTGAAAATGTCAAATTTCCCCTGGGTTGCCCGACCTCCCCATCCTGGGGCAAACCATCGATAGGAACATAAGTTAAATTATGTACATGATTGTATGAATGAATTTGGGGAACTTACCAACACAAAATCAAAATTTTGAAGACAAAAAACCTTGTTCATTCCCATGTCTAAATATGTTTTGTTGATAATTCAATTCAAGGCTTCTGCAGGTAACCACATGGTGGTGTGATTTATTTGGATGCAGAAGCCCATGTAATTGGCTAAACACGCTAGGAATTTGTGTGCACGTGAGCGTAAAATGCCCTTGAGCCCAATTGCGCGTGACGGCACTTAGACTCTGTGTGCGGTGGTTTTCACTCCATGAATTTGTCTGATTTGAGATTTAGCCGCACCCTATTCACACTGCTTCTATGTATAGTTTAATTAAACACGCCAATCTTGTCACTCGCTTAATAATCCGCCACTCACCCGATCGAAGAAGAATCGGGTATTTTATTAGACGTGTTGTAATGTATTGAATTTGACAAAAATAATTACAGTGAAACTAGAAGCACCCATCCCTGTGGCAACTATTTCAGCTTACAGTAAATTAAAAAGTCCTACTACGTAAATGTTATTCACCACAGCCCTTGAATAGTCGAGAAGTACCGCTTTTGTTTATGAACACGTTGAGTGCATATCGTGTTTGCAAATTCAACTTACCCGGTGTAAGCTTACATTCCCCTCGTCCGCCCAACATTGATGAAGCAGCAAGCATTGAAATGACTATTTTTGTGACTTAACTGTCCACCGGTTCCCCCAAAAAGATGAAAGGCCAAGGGACAACTGTACAAATGGCACAGAAGTCACATCATTCAAAACCCTTCAAAACCAGCATTCTTGTGATTCCGTCGCTCTCCTTGTGCCCAGTGCTACTCGTTTGAAAATAGGTCCGCAATGCGTGCATGTGTGGCTTACGATAACGGGGAAGGTTACAAATTATTAGTAGCTGCTGTCTTAACTGAGTTTCTATTCGAAGAGGTAATCTGCGATTACCGTTAGATAGTTTTCAATATTGTTCTTGTTAATCAACTGTTTACGATAACTAGCATACAATAGTGATTAAATTCTCATTTTCAAGATGGGGGTTATAGGCCAAACTTTGTTATGGAGTCTCATTTTGACAACAAATGTTGCACATGTAACCTGAGGATTTTAGGAACTAGTGGTCTATTAGAATCAGTCATGATTTTGTTTAAATAACAAAGTGGAACTGAGTTCTAAAGTTTGTAGGTTTATTGGCTTTTCCAAGGCAAGTGATGTCAAATTATAGTGATGTATAAAGTTAAAGAAATAAATCAGATAATCTGATAAATAAAAAAATAAAAACTAACTCACTCTAGGGAAGCATTTTATCTGAATATTTTAGTATAAGGGACTTTAAGATCGGAGACAAGACGGCTGTAAGACGCGACCGGATGTAAATTTTTTAACATGTGACATATTGCACATGTTCACGCCGTCGTCCTTATGGCCTCAATGGCATCACGTCGCGTCGAGAACGTGGTAAGAATGTGGTCAAACAGTCAAACTGTGTTTGAAAACGTTGACGTGGAACCCTCGCCACACCAAAAAATGACTTTCGGTTACGAGGGACAAAGGGAAAGGCACTTTGGCACAAATTTTGGAGCTTTAACAAAAACATCTACGCGAAGCGCATGGTAGCCTTATCCCCAGTAAATTGAATGGATACCATGTGCTCGAGAGTGCACATGCGAAATAAGGGATGGACTATTTGACCTTTATAATAGAGGGAGGGCTTGGGTGATTTTGGAATATATAGTATCCTGCAAGCAACCGACCCAAAATTACTCCCCGCTCCATCAAGCCTCTCTAGAAACAGGTTTTTTTTACGAAAAAGGATTCAAAACTCAGGGAATTGTGCTGGCAACGAAACAACCCGGACATTCGTGCTCTATAATCGCCCTCTTCACGGTCAGTGTATCCCATTTGCAATATAACTCTTGCGACTATTTTGGGTTACAGTGCAATGCATTGGACAGTTAACCTTCGCCAAGGCCGCTAGTTCCAGCTATGTTACATTATGTACTGGGCATTTCCACGCGGGGCCTAAAGCCTGCAAACAGGCTCCCGGTTGGGTTTATTGCGAGGGGGAGGGGGGCAAGCCGAGAGCGATCTGGTGACCAGAGAGAGCGCGTAAGCCCCAACTCGCTTCGCTCGTGGATTGTTTATTTCACACTTAACGCCTTGTTCCACTCGTCGAATATTTTTTCCACGCTGGGAGCCTGTTGGCGGGCTAGCGGGGCCTAGACGGCCGAATCAACTATAACCTAACAGAAATTGAGAGCGAATAATTATTATCTTACTGTCAGTTTGGGGAATTCTACAACTAAAAGTCTTTCAAATAATTTTCCAATAGACATTTTTAGCTTGGGCTGTTTGTTCTTTTATCCATCTTAAAATTATTCATTCATGTAAATGTCACTACTTGAAAATTTGAAAGCAACAATTCTCAAGACTATCATCGCATGGTCTGAAATAGTGCAAAAAAACCGCCCAAGCTAAAAAAGTTTCTGAAGTCTGGCTCTTCCTACTAAATGGGCTTTATCTTCGCAGATTGAATGATTGTTTAAAATTTACTCGGACCTGTGTACGCGCGTTGGCAGTCAACACTGAACAATTTGGCCTCTTTTAACGGTCGCGTAATAATGCTCAATTTACCAATTCAATTTCTTTAATGTTCTTGGGAGTTGAAGTATCCTGCAATATTTCTAACTCTTCCTTGAAACATCACAGAAACGAGAAAACATTGGGATATCTGGATGACCACTGCACACAAATGGCTAAGAGTGTGGGGTAGCTCAGCCAATCAGATTACAGCATTTGCATTAGTACTCTCATAGAATGCTTTCAAGCGCATGTAAAAGGTACAAAGAACTGTTCTGATCACGTTTAAGGGAGGCTCATGCGATTGGGATATGTCTTTATAGCGGAGCTAAGAACTGTTTTCCCACTAAGTAGAGAGAATTTATTTATGTGTTGCTGTATTTTAACTGGTGTTGCGCAAAATCACAGCTTTTTTTTTTACATATAATTACATTTTTAGACTAAATTAGTATGTTAACAGTAACAATAATAACAATAACAATAACAATAACGATAATGATACCAAATGATAAGAATAAGAATAAATTAATAATTAGAAGACGAAAAAGAATAGGAATAAGAGTAAGAATAATTTATGTGAACACCAGAAAATTACTGTCGAGGTACATCGCGAAATTTCGCGCCGACTTTCTGCACTCAAGTCACACTGTACTGTGCAACAAGAACACAAGCGGTCAAAATCCAGCGGTCACTATGCTAGTCCCCAGTCCGCAGC
>CM042747.1:40208099-40227370 GCA_022496165.2 Catalaphyllia jardinei | reverse complement strand
CTTCGTGTAAGAAGGCGGCAGAGTTACCCGACTAGAGCTCCTCGCTGATTGGGCAGAAAAATATTTTTCTGCCCAATCAGCGCAGCGGAATTCGACCACTTCTGGAACTGGTTCGGTAAGAATAAGTTCCCAGGGGCTCTTCAGCTCTTATAGTAAACTTTCGCCCGAAAATATCGCATCGTCCTGGCTAGTAGCCCCTGGGTTTCCGAGGGTGGTCTTGGACGGGCTAACTGTTTTTTTTTCCAAACCCTGACTCATTTTGCCACAGAGGCAAAGGAGATTGTGCAAAGTGGAGTCTGGCCAAGGCTAATTGGCTTACATGTAGCTTATTAATTTTAGCAACGTTCTTGCAGATGGGAATACAGTAGGCCATCCACACGACGGGACGTACATATTTTCAGAACAGTCTCAAGACTAGCACCCACACATCTTTAAATCCTCGCGGTCAAAAGTCTTGTGATCACTTTACACCTATGCCAAAAAATATCATCTTTCTGTCCACCTTCCCGCCCCACCCTCGACACAATGTAATGTTGGTCCATTCAAAGTAGACCCACTATTCTAACATTGCTTTGGAGTGGGGGAAAAGGGGGGAGGGGGTAGGGTTTGAAATTTTACAATGACTTCCCTATTTCAATAGAGTTCATCACCAGTTGGCATTTTGACAAGTGTCCCATGGACTTTTAACCAGGAATGTACTGTAGTTACCCAGAGGTTGAATCGTTGTTGGTTAATGGAGTACCTACTAGGTATACCTATCGATAGAGTGCCAACAAGCAAATAATTTGTGGTATAATAAGGGTTTTTTTTAATACAGCACGACGGATTTTTGGTTCTTTTCTGTCGCACATATTACCGAGAGAAAATTATAACGCTTTTACCGGCCGGTAGCATGACACCCCTTGGGGGCAAGGTTGCTTTCGCTCGTCACGCAATCCAGTAGGATATTGAGAATTCGAATAGTATTGTCCTTCAGTTTCCCTGAATATCAAGAGTTTTGCAATGTATCACTGCTCGGTCGAACTTTCAGTTCGATATGATTGGCAAAGTCAAAGTGAATGTGAACAACGCTCGTTTAGTGCTGTGGCAAACAGTTCCGATTTGTGATTTGAACACTGGATTTGCTCCAGTGGTTTGACTGCATGTTACAGACACTCGTTCCGTTCTGTTCGGAAATGCTGCCGACTAAACCTTCAGTTCGATATGCTAGATTTGAACACTGGATTTGCTCTAGTGGCTCGACACACTTTCAAAAAAACGCTGCCCGATGGAACTTTCAGTTCGATATAGGTAAACAGAGAAGGAATACACTGTTTCGATTCATGAACACGCTCGTTCAATTCTGTGGTGAACACGCTGGTTCAGTTTCGTGTCGATTTTGTTCCTTGGATTTGTTCTTGTCCAACAGTTTTCCTTAATATTCGAATGAGAAGAACAGTTTTGTAAAGGGCACGCTGCCCGATTAAACTTTCAGTTGGATAAAGCGAGAGAGGAAATACTGAGACTGAAATTGTTCACAGTTGGATGAACACAACAGCAAAGAAGACACTCACCTTCTACGGGTCACCTTCTTCTAAGTCTAGATGTAACGCGTCGCCTGATTGGATAAAAACTACAATGGCTTCAAAAGTTTCGTCCTTGCAATTGGCTTAAACTGAGCCATTGTTACACCTTACACCTTATACTTTAGAGGCCGATGGAGAATTTTTTTCGCATACGCCATTCTTCACGCGGCACTATTCTCTGCCGCCTCGCCAGCCGAGCGTCTTCGCTGACTGTTCTCTGACTGGCTACACTACTCACCATCCATTTTGTAGGTAGCATATAGCAGTTCGTGCTCGTTAATAAAATGATGATCGCTTCTTTGTGTTTTCTATTTGCCTGAAAAGTACCCTGATTTTCAGCCTCCTCTCCCTAACTTGGGGAGAGAGACGTCTGAAAGCACTGGGCAATAATGCTGTCCAGTGACGTCACGAGCCAAATGTGGTATTTATGAAATTCACACGCGACCCTCAGCGCAAAAGCGTCTAGACAAAACCAAGTTTTGGTGGACATTGATTGTTTTCGCCTCCTTACCGACCATATGCAAAATTTACAGAAAAGTCTTAAACTTTGCAGCAGTCCACTCGTAAAACTTATCATTTTACTCTCAGTGTGCTCGGTTAGCTCACGAAATACACTGGAATTAAATATTCCTTGAAATTTGTAACTGAATCAGATCGGGTTTCTCAACGGCCATTTTCATGCATGAATGGCCCCGACAGCAAGCAAATGTACACGGCAACTAAATTATTTCTGTACGTATGTCTTGGGCCTACGGACTGAACAAAACTTCTAACAAACCTTTTTATTTTGTAAGGTAATAGGTCCTAAGCAGGAGGTCTGGCAGCTAGGCCTGGGACTGAGTTTATATTATCGCCCCAGTTAAGAAATCTGGCCAAGAGAGACTAAGTACTGATTTTCGTGGGGAAAAGACATGGCGAACTTCCGTGGAAAGCGTTTGTAAAGTTTGGTAAAAGTTTTGCTTGTTTCACGTTCAAGCATCAAAGGGAACGTTCCAGTTGACATATCTAAATTCTGGACATTTTGATTGAGCCGGGATAAGTATTACACTATAAATCGTGAGCGGATTGCAGTCATCACGGTGTAATATTACATTCAAGCATTTTTTTGTGTGTAGTGGTGTAATATCGAAGGGATAAACCGAAGTATTTTTGTATTTCTGGACTCCATGTTGGTAAGGGGTTCTTTTTTGGACGGCTTCGTGACCCGTCACTCTTCTGTTTGCACTTAAAGCTAGCAGAGTTATTTTGAATTATATATAGCAGGTGCAAGGCTTTTCTGTTACTTTAGGGTTGAAGATTTTGCCTCTCACTTAATGACTTACATGAGGTCTGTTTCAGTTTCAGACAAAGCATCTGGCATCAGTTATCGAAGTAAATATTGGAGAGCTCCCTCAAAAGAATTGCGATCCATTCGTGAAACTAATCATTTGTGTTTTTGTTTCTTGATAATCATCCTCTGACTTTTGTTTTGATCTTCTAGACTTACTAAACTGCTTAAATAATAAGCTCAGTCAAGCAGTTGAGATATTGTGTGCAGGAAGTTTGAATATACTACCTCATTTTGTTGCCCTTTCTGTAGTCCCTGGTACAATATTTTTTGCTGCCTCTGCTACAGTTTTCAAACAGTTTATGTTCCTATATTGCACAGAAAATTACCATTTGAGACAAATGCTATTAGAGACTGCATTCATGTGACTAAACGTTAGCCTTCCTTGTCTTATTTAACTTTGCTTTCTTTACTGCAGGAACTAGCCACCGATAGAGACCACTTTAGTCCAAATTTGAGGTGCTTAAATCCTTACTCATCTCTTTCCCTTAAAAGGATAAAACACGTATGCTTTGCACTTGATATAACTTCTTGTTGTTCTCCAAAGCCTTTGAGCCAAGTGTCAAAACTGGCCTCTTTCAACATCGTGGAGGCTCTGTTGACTGAGGTTTGTCCAGGCTAAAGTCAGTATCTGGATTAATGACATTTTGCCTTTCTGCCTCATTACCAGCTAGCACACACATACAGGTAACATGGGTCATTTACTTTCCCTGGGTCTATTTCATATCTCCCTTTGCAGATAAAGTTATGAAAGCCCTATTTTGATTTCCAGAGATATGAAAGTTTTCTTCCACTACAGATAAAACTGATACTTATCACCAATACAAGCCAAAGCATGTGAGCATAAACTGCTTTCTTTATTCCCATGGGTCAAGAAATTGTCGATTGGTCGTAAATGAAATTAAATACGTCAACCTAGTAAAAGTTAACATTAAGTCTGTGCCCAGCAACTCCAGTTTGGGCATTCCTGCACAAAAGCTCAAGCAGGAAAATACTTTCAAATTTGAGAGTTCAAACTGGTACTGAACAGTAAGAAAGAGGTTTCCAAAACCTCCACTACAACTGCATTATCATATTTGAAACATACAAATCTTTTTGAGTGATCTGTAACAAGAACCTTCCAATTTTTATGACTTAAAATCACTCGTAGAAAGTCTTCAAACTCAACATATTACAGCGAAAGCATAAAGTAAATGCAGCGTTTCATAAGTAAATTCAGGCGGCCAAAACTGTAGATTGAAAAGCTTATTTAATGTAAGCTCAAGTTTAAATATACAACTAGTCTGAAAAGTTGGGAAATATTAATTCAAACAGCATTCAAAGACTTACATTCAGAGGCAGGCATGAAACAGTTCGCACAGTTCGACGTCGCTATTTTCCGCACTGAGAAGGTGAGAAAAATAATTACAAAGGAAATCTTCTCTTTCGACGGTGTGCCGGAAAGTAAGAGGTATTAAACCTTAAAATTTGCACAGCAGAATAAAAGCAGCCTGCCGTATCTTCCCGCAAGTAAGCGACCAAGGGATGTGAAATTCGTTACACTCAGCAGGAAAACATCAGCCTGAGACTTGTCGCTTATCTGACACAAAGTTGGCCCTTTATTCCCTTAGTCTTGATTGTCTCAGAGCTGTTACTAAGTACTATAGAGCGAGTAAAAAAATTATAGAATCGAACGAGGTCATAAACAGAAATGGCGGGAAAACATACTGCAGTTCACTTGTTGCGTTCACGTTTTGCACATGCTCACTATGGTTCTCAAGTGATTGACAGATTTCTTTACTGGGGCAATCATAGAAACCAGAAAAGCGGCGAGATCAAAGGTGGCCGGACACTTCCAAAACACCAAGCGGCTGCCAGGACTCACTTCTACGCTACTTACTATCAATCACAGGATAGATAGTGAATAATGTACATGTAGGAAATCAGAGAAACACATTCGTGCTTTCCCAGAACTTCACAATGAAATGAAAATTGGTATTGATAATGTATTACTTAAGGCAACTGAACTTTCATTTACTATTGTCAGCGATCCAAAAAGTCTATATTTTGAAATGATTTTGCAATTTACATTGTACTCTAGATCGACTAAATTATATATAATTATACAGAATTGTAGTGTCGAACCGCAAAAGTAGGCCACAAAAGGCAGCCACGAAGGCAAAACACAACAGTACACACAGTACACGTTTTAACACTTTCTTCCCGCGCTTACACTCTCCCGGATGTACACTTTCACATGGACGACCACTTTCCTAATATACTACATTCCCTTTCTTCGCTTAAATAGTTAACTTTGAAAGATCTAAATATTACAAATTTCCAGTTTGTTTGTACACTGTCACACGTTCACCCCGCATGGAAAGTAATACCAGAGTTCGCCGCCGCCAAATATGGAGGTTTATCTTTTCTAACAGAATGTCAATACGATATCAAACATCTCAACCTTGATACCCTTCCACCTTTTTACCACACGCTACTTAAGTATTGGCAAGAATACAATGCTAACAAATTTTCAGGAGACCACTGTATACACAACAAAATCATCTGGAATAATAGTCGCATCCTGATTGAAGACCGGCAGTTTTTTTCAAACCCTTATTTGAGGCTCAGATTACACGCATTAAACATTTTTTAAAAGAAGATAACACCTTCCTCTCACTAGACGAGCTCATTCGCAAAGTGAACATTAACATTCCTTTTACACAATACTACGGCCTCATCGCCGCCATTCCTACAGAATGGAAGAATATATTAAACCAAAACAACTCACACCTAAACGTCCCTCTTGAAGACCTTCCCTCGACCCGTGTAGCCTACGCTGCACTTCTGAACAACTATGTAAGTCCACCGACATCAGAGAACAGAATTCTAAGTTACGGTTTCCCTAAAGAAAGCATCCACAAAGTGTACACGTTGCCTTTCCTAATTGCCAAAGATTCGAAATTAATTGCGTTCCAGTTTAAAATCATACACCACATTTTACCTACTAAATTCAGCCTTTTTCGAGCTGGCATTACTGAAAGCGACATTTGTTCTCTATGCACCACTGAAAAGCAAACAATAAACCACCTACTTTACCACTGTACTGTATCTAAGGCTTTCTGGGACAAATTCACCAACTGGTGGTACCAGAAATTCAAACAAGTGGTCAATTTGATTGAATCTGACATCCTATACGGTTGGCATGATAACATCAAAAATAAACAGGCACTTAATGTCACTCTTCTTATTGCAAAATTCCATATCTTCGCGACAAGTTCATGTGATGGCAACTTATGTTTTGAAGGCTTTCTTCTCCGCCTCCACGATAAACTTGATATTTTAAAGCAAAGTTATACTGCCCAAAGAAAGCTGCATATATTCTTGAATATCTGGGGAAATCTACTTTAAATCTCATTCCGTTAATCCATTCTTTTTTTTTCTACTCTCGTCGTTTGTAACTCTTTTCTTTATGACAGCCGTAGTCTTGTTCGTAGCCGTTAATTTTTTTTGTACATATTAAACATAATTGTTACCATTACATAAATAGTGTAAAGTTAATAGTGTTGTATCGTTCCGTAAGGAAGATACGAAAGAAGTGATTTATCAACTCCTGGAGAAGAAGCTTAACATTGAGGAGGTGAGGAAAATTGAGTTCCAAAGAATTCATAGGGTAGGTAAGAAGTCAAACCAGACAAGACCTATCATAGCCCGTTTTCTACGTTTCCAAGATAGAGAATATATCTTTAAAAGAGCGAAAGAAATGAGCCGCTCGCTAGATTTCAAGGTGCTCGTGGATTTACCAAAGGAAATTAGGGACAGAAGAAAGGCGCAGTGGCCCAAGCTGAAGAAGGCCAGGGAAGAAGGCAAGACTGGATATTTTAGCTGGCGCGAGCCGGATAAACTATATATTGATGGAGTGTTCGTTCCGTTGTAAATCATTGACGGTCAATATATATATTTGTTTAGGATTTGACGTATAATACTTTAACATTACCCTGAGTCTCACACTGAGTTCTGATGAAAGACAGATTTTTGTTCATATTTAAAGGAAAACTTATTTATTTTGATGTGTAACGTATCCTAGTATCGGTCTGCATTTTCTTTGAGGTAAATTTTGCAATCCGTTAAGGCTATGGTTATTTTTCGGGAGCAAAGAAGAATTTATTCAAATTCCGTTTCCTTACTTAGTCCCAAGTCTCAAAGGTCGTAATTTACATATTTTGTTCTACGGCCTCTTAAAGAAGTATGTGTTTGTTTAGTTTAATGTTTATAGTTGGTGTTTTTCTTTTCGTTTCTTATTCTTATTCTTTGTATACGCATGCTGCTATCGGTAAATTCTACTTGCCGTTCGCGCTTTCAAGGAGTGATAACATTTGCTTTTCTCACTTGACTTGGATGGCTTTATCTCTTGGGATATGGGGCGAAAAAACATAAATTTTAACCTTTTGTCTTTAAATGCTCGTGGTCTTCGCACTTTTGATAGAAGGAAGGCTTTTTTCAATTGGTTGGCGAGATCTTCAGCGGATATCTGTTTCCTTCAAGAAACATATAGTACCTCAGAAGTGGAAAATATTTGGAAAAAACAATGGAAAGGTGATATGTTTTTTTCGCACGGAACTGGTCATAGCAAGGGCGTTCTTATTCTTGTAAAAGAACAGTTGGACTTCCAATTGCAATCGATCAAGGTTGATTCACAAGGCCGCTATATTCTTCTTGAGGCTATGATCCAGGATTCTCCTTTTTTACTTTTAAACATCTATGCACCAAATAAATGTTCTGAGCAGTGCGATTTTTTCAAAACAATTTCGGAGGAGCTTAATAGTTCATTTACTCTCTCGGACTTTTCTGTGATCATTGGTGGAGATTTCAATGTGATTTTTGATCAAGAATTAGACGGGAGTGGTGGTCTTAAGAAAGTGAAAGATTCTGTCAAAGTCTTAGAAGATATTTGTTTGGAGCACGATTTGTTAGATATATGGCGTGTCAGGCATCCCAAAGAGAAGCGTTTTACTTGGCGTCAAAAAACTCCAGTTATCCAGAGACGTTTAGACTTTTGGTTGATAAGCGATGGTTTACAGGATGATGTCGTCTCTGTGGATATAAAACCATCTATTAAATCGGATCACTCTGCGATAACATTACTAATTAATGGTGTGGGGGATGGTGAACGCGGTCCAAGTTTTTGGAAATTTAATTCTACCTTAGTGAATGACAGTGATTATCGTTTTCTTCTCGATGAAAATATTAAAAAATGGCTTGAAGAATTTAAAGAGGTTGTTGATAAGCGCGTTCTTTGGGATTTGTTAAAATATAAAATTCGACAGTTCACTATCAAGTATAGCAAAGAAAAAGCTCACAGTAGGAAAGCCAAGGTCAAAGATTTGGAAGAAAAATTACAGAACTGTACCAAAAATTGTGAAGATGACCCGTCGAAAGAAAACGTTCAAGAACTAGAATGTTTACAAGCAGAATACGATGATCTCTATGATTGTATAACTCAGGGTGCTATTATCCGTTCCCGTGCAAATTGGTATGAAAAAGGTGAAAAAAATAACAAGTATTTCTTCAATTTAGAAAAATCAAATAAGAAAAAAAGCTGTGTACGGAACATTGTTACAGGTGACGGAACAACTACAACTAATCCCAAAACAATTATGAATGAGCTAGAATTGTTTTACTCCAATCTCTATAGTGAGGAAAATAGCGGTCATTCGTCATCCTTTTTAGACGACCTAAAAGATTTTCCAACTTTGACTGAAGAATTACGTAACGTATGTGAAGGGAAGATAGAGTATAATGAATGTTTTAAAGTTCTCCAATCCTTTCAAAAGAATAAAACTCCTGGTAACGACGGACTAACAATTGAATTTTACGTGGCTTTTTGGCCTTTGATCGGAAAACATCTTGTAGATTGTGTTAACTATTCTTTCGAGTTTGGAGAACTCTCCAATTCCCAAAAACAGGCTATAATTACACTAATTGAAAAAAAAGGAAAAGATAAGAGATTAATTAAAAATTGGCGACCTATATCGCTAATAAATGTCGATACCAAAATAATTTCCAAAGTTTTGGCAAATCGCCTAGAAAAAGTTTTGCCTAATTTAATTCATTCAAATCAAAATGCATTTGTCAAAGGTAGGTCCATTTTTGATGCAGTTAGATCAGTCGACGATATTGTTGATTATTCTAAACGAAATGGATGGTCGGGAATTTTGGTAGCAATTGACTTTGAAAAAGCGTTCGATACAGTGAATTTCAATTTCTTAATTAGGACTCTGCATAAATTTAATTTTGGTCCATCTTTTATTCAGTGGATACGTGTTCTTTACAAGCATTCATCCAGCTGTGTAATGAATAATGGTTTTACGACTGGTCCTTTTCCATTAGGGAGAGGAGTCAGACAAGGAGACCCACTCTCTCCTTACCTTTTTATATTAACGCTTGAGACTTTAGCTATTAGAATAAGAGAGGATAGCAGTATACAGGGACTTAAAATAGGAGACGAAGTTATCAAACTATCCCTGTTTGCAGATGACATGACCTGCATCTTAAAAGACAAAACATCCTATTTAAATTTGTTCTGCGTTCTTGAATCTTTTGGTGAGTGTTCTGGATTAAAAGTGAACGATGAAAAAACTGAAATCTTAGCTTTAGGGAATAATTCCTTGCAAGAATCAGACTTTCCAAAACACAATTTTTGCGTAGTTATCAAAATTTTGGGAATATATTTTGGTTATGACGTAAGACAAAGGGACAACCTTAATTTTAGGGAAACTTTGAAAAGTATAAAAAAATCAGTCAGTCTATGGAAATGGAGAGGCCTCTCCCTTTTAGGAAGAATACAAATAGTCAAATCTTTTGCTATCCCGAAGTTCATGTTTAGAGCATCTGTTATACCGACATCTAAGGAATTGATTAAGGTGGTGAACTCAATTCTTTACAGTTTTATTTGGAACGGAAAAGATAAAGTGAAGCGCCATGCACTAATTTCTGACATTGGAATGGGTGGACTCAAGATGCTGGACATTGACTCGATGATTGGTGCAAAACGAATAATGTGTTTAAAGAAATTTTTGGAAGATTATCAAAGCACTTGGAAAACAATTCTAGATAAGCTTCTTTCACCAGTTGGAGGACGTTTTGTTTTACATTGTAATTTTCACACTTCTAAATTGAAAATCAGCCTGCCGGATTATTACAAGGAATGCTTTGATGCGTGGTCAGATTTAAACGGGATAACACCAAGTAGTTACCGAGAAATAATTAATGAGCTCATCTGGAATAACCAATTTCTCTGTTATGACAAAAAATCAATGTACAGAAGGGACATAGTAAATTTAGGCTTTGTAAAGATAGGAGATTTGATAACGGAAAACCATTCCTTCTCGTATGGTACCAACCCACTTGTAAATCCAGAACAAAGATTTTTTCTCATGAGTATTATCAACTCAATTCCTGCAGAATGGCGTTCTGTTGTGAAAGCCTCTGTGGATGCGTCAGTGAGTGACCCTCTTCCAAATATCCCAACTATAAGGATGGAAAGTGACAATTTAGTACCAATTTCTGACGCCTCTTCTAAACAGATCTATCAATTTTTTCTGCGGAAAAAACAGATTCCACCCACTGCTAAACAAAAATTAACCAACAAGTACCCAAATACTGTAATCAGTTGGCAGAAAGTTTATTCCTTAGCCTTTCAAACCACTTTAGAATCTAAGATCAGGGAATTTCAATACAAGATCCTAAATTACATTGTCTTTACGAATGAAAAACTTAGTCGCATTGGTCTGGTTGAATCACCAAGCTGTACTTTCTGTCAGGAGGCTGCGGAATCCGTCGAGCATTTATTGTTCTCCTGTAAGATATCCTCAGATTTTTGGAAACACGTCTTGTCCTGGCTAAGAGATAACAACGTCCTTGTTGGAACAATGGATGAGTCAGATTTGATCTTTGGAAAGTTCAACATTGTAAATGACTTCATTTTAATCAATCACATTCTGTTATTAGGGAAGTATTATATCTACAGTAGGAGATGTCTGAATAGCGTACCTACACTTAGAGGCTTTATAGCGAGAACAAGGCGTGTTTACAATATCGAGCTCCATATCGCTAGGGAGAAAAACAAGCTCCTTGTGCATTTTAAAAAGTGGGAGAAGTTAATCAATGCAATAATACAATGATAACTAGATAGTCTCGACCAGCAAAGCCTTATATTCATTTAATTTTATACAGTAGCATCGCATTTGTTTTGTTTTTATTTCCTTTCTTTGTTGTTGTTTTTCACTCATATCTCATTATTTATCATTTATTTATTTAGTTATTTAGTTTTCTTTTGAGTACTCGTTGCTGTTATTGTCTGTGAAGTTGTAACAATTGTAATTTGTAATTTAGATATCTAATATCGAAAATCAATAAAAACTATTAAATAATAAAAAAAAAGTAAGCATTGTAAGTTGTGTAAGCTCTGTAAACTGTAGCAGAAGTGTTTTAGATTATTATGTTAATTAGTGTTAGCAATTATTGTAATTACGGTAGTGCAAGTGTTAGTGTAATTAATTATGTAATATTGTTTGTATTGTTCTTGTAATTGTCCTTTGAGTCACTCTCGTGACTCCACAATGCAATCTAACAATGTGTAACCGTACATCCTGTGCCCAAGTTCAGGAGTTGCCATAAAACCATTATGGTAATAACCGAGAGGGCACATTGTATACATAATTGTACATACATTATATACACATACATATATATAGAAAGTTACAGGAAACTCAACACTGGAGAACTTCTGAGGAAATTCGAAAAACTGCAATTGCCCTGAGCGGGATCCCGCTCAGGGCAATTGCAGTTTTTCGAATTTCCTCAGAAGTTGTCCAGTGTTGAGTTTCTTTTAACTTTCTCTCAATTTCTCCTCAGCTTGGACTGTGAAACCATTTGCGATCCTCCTGGGGGTGATACGTTGTTGGCTCAAGGGATCTACTTAACTTACTCACTACATACATACATATATAATGTAAATCTTATTGGGTCAAACATTATTAGCAGTGTAATAAGCACTACTCACCATATGATTCATTAAAATACTCCTTGTGTTCTGAATGGTAGATCTAGTACATTTACTACAAAATAACAATCACCTACCCAGACAGACCCATGAGTTCGCCGTTGACTGTTCTTTATAATAGAAGGACAAGGGTGGAACCCTTGTTTTGAAAGGGTTCTTGCGCCGGGGCGATTTTTTCCCCCAAAATCGCATCGCTCCGCTTTCAAACTTCGGAGCATAAAGGTCAAAAGATTCACAATTCTTCTCGTACCTTCCAATCGAAAATCCATCCTAACAGCCCGGAGCTAGCCCTCGAAGAAAATCAAATTCCCACAGTATTCGAGCGACTGTAATGCGTAGCAAGATCCTTACGTGCCAGCCACAAACCGTCCCGCTGATTGCCCCTTTCTGACTGGACGATGTTAGACAATGACCTATTCAAAATACCTAATTCGCTGTCGCTAAATTCCATTCGCTGTCGCCAAACTTATTTCGCATTCGCTGTCCCTAAAAACTCATTCGCATTGGCTAAATTTTATTATAACACAGTGCGCGCGCCAGTCCTATCTAATTCCTATTGAGCAATCATGAACTAATCTTTATGTATGCACGGCCGTGCTCAATAAAATGACGTGTGCGGCTGACGTGTGCAGTTTCGTTTCATGGCGATCAGCTGCAAAATTTTCTATGAGTTTTATGCGCGAGTTCCTAAGTTAGAGTTTCGGTAATGAAGATTATTCTGAACAATCCAAACCCTACTTCGAGCTTTTAACTATTACCTGGCAAAGATGTTTACTTCAATGTGAAGCTACGTGAGTATTTTGACTTTGTTTGTCTACATTTTCATTGAGTATTTTTACTTTGTATAAAGGCAATAGACTGCAAGGCTGATACTACGTGAAAAACGTTTCGAGACACCAACATGACCGGAACCGATAAAGCAGGATCGCAACAGTGGACAGCTGTTTCGGCCTTCTTGGGCCTCGTCAGCACTGTGTAGCGAAGACATGTAACGCCAGCCAAAAAGAGCCAACGCACAATGACCCATTCACTATATCAAGTTCGTACTTTGAACTCACATGCGCCCGAAACACGCGTTGCCACATCATGTGTTTCGGGGCGCAAGAAGATCAAAGTGTCACGATTGGTGTCTCGAAAAGCAAAAAATAAATGCGGCTGGACAAGGCCAGCTTAAACATTTAAACATTCAAACGCATGGCCAGTACCATGCTTAAAGACGTAGCGTATCAGATCTGAAAAGACCTACGGTCCAAAAACTTCATAAATGAGTAACTGCAAGGGACCGCATACGATAACCACTGCAAACGTAGGATCTACAAGAGATCTCTTGATGTGAAGTATATATGAAATAATTCATATATTTGAACTGCGGTTGTAGATCAAAGTGAAGAATGATCATTGCAGTAAATTTTCCAATTTAAGCAATTGGAAAGAAGAAGCCTGAAAAAATCAAGGCTTCAACGGGATTCGGACCCGTGACCTCCGCGAATACCGGTGCGATGCTCTACCAACTGAGCTATGAAGCCACATATTGGGAGGCTTCTTTCCAATTGCTTAAATTGGAAAAATTACTGCGATGATCATTCTTCACTTTGAAGAGATCTCTTGTAGATCCTACGTTTGCAGTGGTTATCGTGTGCGGTCCCTTGCAGTTAGTTACCTATTTTTTACTTTGTTTACCTACGTTTTCACTATAAGCTTAATTAGTTCGAAGCGAATTTTTCACTGAGAATTTTAGGGACCAGATTAAGCGCTTTCCTTCAACTGTTGCTCAACTGACTGTGGCGTGTTAGGATAATAGACCTTTGTTTTTCTTCACCGTGCATCGTGAGAACTAATCAGTTGTAGTCAATTAGAAATAAAACATTTAAGCGCTCAAGTTGTTGTCGCCATGTTATAAAAGAATTGGTTCATGCTTTAAACTGTGCATATATCGAGTTATGGATGCACTTGGGAAGTTTGGAGAGCACTCAAGAAGCTAGAGTTGCTCTCGGCTATCGCCTCGAGCAACTCTTACGCTTCCTTCGTGCTCTCCAAACTTCCCGCGTACATCCATAACTCAATATACGCACGCAAAGCATGAGAACCAATTCTGTATTCGCTGTCGCTAAACTTAATTCGCTTTTGCTAGATACTATTCGCTGTCGCTAAATTGTATTCTCTGTCGCTACACTCATTCGCATTCGCTAAAGAAATCACTGTCGTTAGAAATTATTTACATACCCTAAATTTCATTTACTTTCGCTTTTGGTAAACCTTAGCCGCTGTCAAAAAGGTGGTCACGATTAGCGACAGCGAATGGAATTTATGAGCATTGACCGATCATTTTAGCGACATTTTTGGAGGAAACCGAGAATTTTAATGGAAAAAATGGAGCAATTTAGTGGGGAAATAAAAGCATAATGTACAAAAGCCTATTCACTGCATGAACTTCACTGATTTGATTTTCCAAATTTACCCGCACGCTGTTCACACTGACGCCATCGTGTATAGTTCTCATTAAACACGTCAACCGTTCGAAGAAGATCGATGTGGTGTATGAATTCGATAAAAATAATTCACAGTGAAACTAGAAGCACCCATCCCTGTGGCAATTATTTCAGCTTTATAGTAAATTAATAAGTCCTACTGTGTTATTGTTATTCACCACAGCCCTTGAATAGTCAAGAGCTGGAGAAGTGCCGCTTTTGTTTATGAACACGTTGAGTGCATATGCTGTTTGCAAATTTAACTTACCCGGTATAAGCTTACTTATCACTCGTCCGTCCAGCAATGATGAAGCAGCAAGTATTGAAATGACTATTTTGTGACCAAACTGTCCACTGGTGCCCCAAAAAGATGAAGGGACAAGGGACAAATATACGAATGAAACAGATGTCACACGTATGAAATTGAAAATCATTCAAAACCAGCATTCTCGTGATCCGTCTGTCGCTCTCCGGGGGAAACGCCGTTCCTGTGCCCAGTGCTACTCGTCTAAAATCTGCGGCAGGCTTCACGTTTCAAAGAATGGCGGGATTTAAAATTTTCGTCGAGCGTCTAAAGGACCGCTTACATAGGCAATTTTTGTCGCGCTAAAGTTGCATCAAATTTCAAACCTGTTTGAAACCCCTGCGATATCGCGGCGACAAATGGCACTGAAAATTGCACCTGGTTTACACGTGCGACTTTGAAGTTGTAACTTTAGCGCGACAAAAATTGCATCGAGTTGCTGCGGCAAAAATCGCCTGTATTGTGTAAAGGGGCCTTAAGAAAATAGAGGATATTACACGGTGGCGAGAAAATTTTATGTTCTTGCCACGAGAACATAACATTCATATCTTCGAGCTGACGTGTAATGTTGTTTTTATTATATTGCTGGTTTTCAGTGTCACGCCATTCAAAATTGATGAAAATAAAAATCAAAACAGTTCAATTCTTGGTTTTCACGTGACGTCAGAAAATAACCAAAATTAACATTTTTATTTTTTACCTTTATCAGTTAAAAGTCATTTTTAAACATGTATCTGTTGGCCTGTCCTCAGCTTGGTAGACCGCTTTGTTTTGAAAATAGAACACGGTTTTTTTGCAATGCGTGACATCGGTATTGTTTCTTGATAACATGTTACTTGCACGAAAATATCGATTTGCTTTATGTTTTCGAGTTCTGAGTGACCAATATGTTGAGAAAAGTGCCTAGGCGATTGCTTTCAACTTTAACAGAGAGAAGAAACGTTTTGAGAGAGCTAAAGTAAAGTCCAGATGTTTCCACTGGTTTCCAAGCACCATGTTGGAGCCCCTCAGACGGGCTCCAACATGGCGTCTCCATACTTAACACTAATTCGTTAAAATAGTTTACGCGTATTTGTTTTTTACCTTGATAACGGGGAATACGACTTTCTTGTCTTAATTCTCTTCTTCGTAAACCATTTTTGGCTCTTACACCGTGCTGCTCCTTCCTCGCTCGTAGTTGGACGCTAATGAATCATGCATACAAACGGGTTCTTGCGGAAAAGGGAAATATTTAACACTGCATAATTTCTTATTGTTTCGTTTGCGAAGACATGTCACTGCATAATTTCCTACTGTTTCATTTGAGAAACCATATCAAAAACTCGTGCTTCGTGTTTAATCAGGGGTTCCAAACACCTCGAAACAATAAAAGCACTCGACCTGCGGCCTCGTGCTTTCATTACTTTCTCCGCTGTTTGGAACCTCTGATGAAATACTCGCACTCGTTTTTGATATATTACCTCTTCTACGATCTGTCAATTTCTTGACTCAATTTATTGAATGGTAAGCGATTTTATTTTTAACTTGCGTGATAATTAAGCTTACTTGCGTGACGTGAGAACCACGAATAGTTTTAGTGACGTCATGTGAACCGGCAGTTGTGTGTGGAGGCGCAGTGGCCTCGCGGTTAGGGCGCTCAAATCGGTCTTGTTTGCGCGGGCCAGGTTCAATCCTGACCAGAGAAATTCGTTCGTTTGTAGGCCAGACACTTTATTCTCACAGTCCTCCATAGATGGGTACCGGCGACCTATAATGCTGGGGGTAACCCTGCGATGGACACGCATCCCATTAAGGGGGGAGTAGAAATACTCCTAGTCACTTCACGCTACGGAAGGCGGGATAAGCTCCGGCCTGATATGGGCCACTTGGTCCATGTCTTTCCGGTTGTATGGTCGCAAAACAACCTGAAATAGTCAAATTCTGCATATTCGAGAGAATGCAAACTATACGACTGCGGCCAGTTTTTAATATTTCTTCTTCGAGTTTTGACGCTCTCTTACACATATTTTGTTTGGGATACTTCTGACAGTATAGACAAACTGAATTAATCTAAATTCTCGCGAGATTCGTAGGCTGAATATCAACTTTTTTTTAATCAACATTGTCTTTGGCGTTTTTGCCGTTGGTGCTTAAAATGCTTTATGATGCTTGGACAGCGAGGGTCTGCCTGCACTTTCTACCATCCGGTCGGTTACCCAGCTTGTGTTTGGACACTTTTCTGCTTCACATTCAGTTGTTATTGTTTGTGCAGGGGACATCCGTCTCCTAGTTAAACTCTTATTCAAGTTTCGAAATGTATTAAAACATACCGAGAGCCGAAGCTCCCTTGCTGGTAATCAAAATATCAAAGAAGACATCTCCATAGCGTTGGTCGGGTTTTCCTTTGCTTCGAAAGGAAACGAAGCAACATAAACTGATCCTCCACGAAGACATCCACGCAACGCGTGATTAATATCCGCGGAAGAACTGGGTACATTGTCTTAAAATAATTAGTACTTTTTGCTGGTAAAGTTAAGGTGATTCCTCAGAAAATAAAGTTACCGATCATGAATTTTTTTGAAACTTTCCCTGAAATGTTTTCTACCAAAAACTGTCTTGAAAACAAAACAATAAAAGTGATAGTAAGGGTACATATGAATGTTGTACCGCGTAGCACTATGAACACAAATGATGTAACAGAGAATTAACTCTGGGCCGGGTTGTTCAAAGCCCGATTAAGCTAACCCAGGGTTAGCGAGAATTTTGATTTCGGTTTTGTAACTTTTTGGTGAGGTAATGTGTTTCTATAGTTTGCCCCTTTAGTGATCTTAAACTACACCAAACGTTAGGTGAAAAACATTTTCAAACAAGAAAAAATAATGCCTCAGTGAACGTTTAGTCCTGGATTAACGTTAACCGGCTTTCGAACAACCCGGCCCTGAAGTGTAAATTTTAGTGCTAATTTAACCCATGAATAACCCACTGGGCGTTAGGCCTAGTAAAGGGAATCAGGGAACCACACGAAGTAGAAAAAAAAAATTTAAACGCGGTGGGAATCGAACCCACGACCTCTGGATTAGATATACCGTTACTCTGCCGACTGAGCTACGAGGTTGGACAGGGGTCGATTAGGTGGTGAATCGCGGCGAAGAGGAAGTAAGGGTCGTGGGGTTCGATTCCCACCGAGGTCAAAAGATTTTTTCTTTACCTCGTGTGGTTCCCTGGTTCCTTGGTTCCCTTTTCTAGGGCTAACGCCCAGTGGGTTATTCCTGGGTTAAATTCGCACTAAAATTTACACTTCAGAGTTAATAAGAATGAAAGGTCACCATTCTCGCTTAAGAGATGTGACGGGCCAATCTTACCTAATTTATGCCTGTACTCGTGCTGATCACGCACGTTATTAGTAAAGGTAATCATACGGTTTCGAGTTCAATTTGGAATTAATTTGCACGAGTGAGTTTTTCAAAAAGTTGAAATTGCAAGAGCCGCTTCGGCGAGTGCAATTTCAGCTTTTGAAAAACTCACAAGTGCAAATTTATTTCAAATTGAACGAGAAAAACCGTATGATTACTTATTAATAATACAAACATGAAAAAATTCGCGCGAAAAAAGTGCCGGAAGATGTTTCTTGAAGCCATGTTTTTCGCGTTGGAGAAAACTTTTTTCAAAGCTTTCGTACAAAAGTTATTGCTGTACTTGACATCATTGTCTTTCTGCAAATGATAATCCAGGGTTACGATGTGTAATTTGCACTGGTGTTGCACTTTTTGCATTGGTGTTACACTTGAACTGCACTGCTCTCAGCCAATCAGAATCCAGTAATTTTTTCATGTGTATTATTATTCAACAAATTGTAACACTATCCAAATATGGTCATGATGCTCTCGATATCTGTCATCCGTAGGTAACAGATATCAGGCGATATACGTAGCTTCGTACGTGGGAAGAAAAAGTGAAGTGAGAAAATGCCGACAGAGAGATTAAAAATGTTACGCTGTTTTGTTATCAATTTGTTTAATAATAAAACAATTATCCTGCTCAATCTCGCGGAATATCGTCTGACTTTACCCGACGAGGCCGTAGGCCTCGTCGGCTAAGTTTCAGACGATATTCCGCGCGATTTCGCGGGATAATTGTTAATTATCCGTCGGTTCAAGTTATATTTTGCGGTAGCTGAAAGCATAGTTTATTAAAATGATACTTTGAAACAACTTGACAGGTATAAAGTGTGGAGCACATGGAACAATATCATACGAGATGTGTTGAAAAATAAGACGATGTAAAACGACGTGGACGTAAAAAAGCGTTCGTATAGTCGTTTTTGCGGTCATAATTTGCATACCAGAGGAACTGATGGGCTTTACACGCCTTCCCCTATATCTTTTTTTCTGTCCGATAAATTGTTTTTAATTAAAGAGGATAATATGTACACTGTTATTCTGCGATAAAAAAAAAATAGGTCACCACAGGTGGTTGCCATGCTCGTTTAAGGTAATTCACTTGAAAATGACGTACTACTCAGATTTTTTAAAAACTTTGCACAATTGATGCCCATGCATAGGACATTGAAACAATGCAATAAAAA
>CM042747.1:40175428-40181422 GCA_022496165.2 Catalaphyllia jardinei | reverse complement strand
AAAATTGCAGGTTAAAGCACGGTGAGAGCCCTCGCATTTAAAACAATCATGCTTAAAGGAACAGCCCATACAGACACCACCCTTATGGTAAGAAAAACAAAAACCCCTTGGAATACGCAAATTTGGGACAAGCTTTCCAGGGTGGACAGGGGTTTGTGGCTTCTTTGCACTCGCCGGGCTTTGTGAGCGGAGCCAAAGCTCCCAATGAATGGTACCCCACGGAAGGGAAGTAGCAGGGGTCTGTCGCAAAAAGCGAAAATTTTCATCATAGAAACGCCAGTTGAGACCCTTGGCAGCAAGGTCTTGGATGGTGGATCCGTACTTCATAAGGCCGGGACCATCACTTGGAAAGCGGCTAGTATAAACCCCCGAAAACACATGGAAAGCCTTTACCCAACTATCGAAAGACACAATTTTCTTTGGTTTAGTAACAGGCTCCAGAGCCAAAGAGGGTACAGATCCATCACCAGAATTAAAAGTGAGCTGGTATTTGCCCTCAGAAAATTGGTTTACCAAGAGCAAACCAAAGTCAATAAACTCATTCTGCCAGATTCTTGTCTTCAATTTCAGTGGCACACGTGCATCTACTGGCAAATTAATTGATGTGAAGACCTCCTTAGGTTGCACTGCCCCTGTTGAGGGCTCCTCACCTGCTAATGAAGAGTGAACGGACTGTACCACTTGGGCAACATGGTCCACAGCTGCGGCAGTGCCAACAGAAACTGACGGTACCACTGGGTCCACAGCTGAGGAATTGACGACAGGAAACTCGGTAGTCAGCTGTTGACTAGCTGTCATCCCAGCGAAATTAGGTAAGCCAGCAGAGGCAGGAGAGGCCACTCGAGGCTCCTGAAAAGCAGGCGAAGACGACGGTGGTAGCAGCTGTTTCGTCACTTCAGTTGCTACTCTTTGAACCAACTGCTCAAACAGGGCAGGAGGAAATGCGGGGACAGCTGCAGGCGTAACAGGCTCAGCCATGGGCGCAGGAGGAGCTCGTTCTACAGGCTCGGCAGCAGGCACAGGAGGGGCTGGTTCCCTGGCATGCGCTGCAGGACGCCTCCTCCGAGGCGGTGACGCCACAAGAGACTCCAAGGCCTGGCTAGATGGTCGCTTGGACCGAGTGGATCGTCGAGGAGGCATCTGAAAAACAAAACCAAAAAGGAGGAGGCAGAAACCAGCGCTCAAAGAAAGAGACTGCTTGAATCACAAACACCAAAACAAAATGGCTGCGTGACGAACTGCGACGGCAGCCGTGAGCCTCCTATTGCTCAAATAAATTGAAAACAAACAGCTAACATGCAATAAACGGGCAAGGAGAAAACAGCCATTGGTTATAGCCACACCCACAACTGCCCACGTAATAGAACAGGAGCAACTGGCTCAATAACTATAGTTACGGGCAAGGGCAAGCATAGCAAAACCCAAACTGCCCTAAATAAAACAAAGCTACACCAGAATAAACTTAGGCTACGACGGGCAAGGACAAGCATGGCTAACATAAGTTGCCGCAACAGCAAGCCTCAAACTGCCCTAAAATGTATCGAGTACAGTCTGGTGAATAACGGGCAAGGACAAGCATGGCTAACAGGACAAGCAATGCGTGCCACAACTACTCTTAGTAGCGAAATCGGCTAAAAAGGGGATAAGTAACAAAATAACAATAAAGCAATATCAACAATGCTAATGCAGAGAACATGACAGGGGGGGTTAAGAAGCGAGCATGCGAAGAGCCTTCAAAATATTGACCAAAAGAGTTCACATGAACCCCATCCGGCAGATACGGGTGCACCGAAGGACTGTTAAAACCCCTATGACGCCAGCAAAAGACATTAGGAATGGGTTCGAAGACGCCACCGAGATATTGGTTAAGTATCGATGCAGCGCTGTTAAAAAACGGCGCTCCAACGCGAGGTATGACCTCGCATACACCGATGACCCGAACTGAAAAGGTGTCAAGAAGTAAGCGAACCAACTCCTCAATGTCGGAGCCAGCAACCTCAGGGGAAAGGTTTGCAAGGTCATTCGTACCAATTTCCAAAATAACAACGTGGGGGGACAACGAGGAAACAATGCCAAGATCGCGGCGTAGTTTCGCTACAGTAAGACCGCCAACGCCATGTAAGTGAACAATGGCGTCACCTGACAAACCAAAGGTGTCATCAGCCCGCGAATCGAACTGCCAACGAAGGTCATCCCGAAGCCGCCGAATAAAAGAGTGCCCTAATAGCAGAACCGAAGGAAGAGAGGAAGCCATAGAATGAAATAAAGACTAAAACAATCGAATAAAAGAAACCGCAGTAGCCGAGAAGCGAAATCAACACAGGAATGAATTGCAACTAGCGAGCGGGACAGTTACCGAATTAATAAACAAAGGGCTAGACGCCCGGACTAGACGCGAGAAGCAAAATACTGCGACAACAAAAGGAGGAATACAAATAACGATAAGAGAGCGGCAGAACAAAATCATATAAAAACTTACCTCGCGGAAAATCAAAAGCAGCTTCTCACGCCGAGTTATAGAAACGAATGGCAAGCACATGGCTTGCCATTTCATGTGACCTATAAAAAAGGTAAGAGGGGAATGGACATAATGGCCATTGTTACCTCCCCCAGACCCAGTCCCCTTGACTATCCAGTAACTTTGGTCAAAGAGAAAAGACATAAAAATTCTATTTGCGAGCAAATATTTTATTTACAATGCAATTCAATTCATTAGCCCCGCTCTTCCCCTACATTATCAAGCCCTCCCCGGACTTTCAGTTAGTTTAATATTCATGAAGTATGTAAGTTAAATAAAGGATGTTGAATAACAAAATAAAATGTGTGATTCATGAAATAAGGTTAGGGTTAAACTTTGTTGCATTAAAATATTCATAAATACTCCGGTTCTTTGCATAAATGGCGCCTTAATTTGAATAACAATGCTCGGTACATCCCTAACCTCACATTCATGTTTCAAGACAAAAGAATTTTCACATGAATGTGAGGCTAAGGATGTATGAGGATTGTTATCCATATTTAGGTGGCATTAATGCAAAGCGTCTATGTGGAATCTGCGCGACCCGTAACATGAAATTAAGGCTAGCGATCAAATTCCCCACCCCCTATGGATGGTTTTCAAAAAGGACCTCGAAACAATATATGAATTGTAAAAACAATAAAGCTATAAAAATTACAAAAAGATTAAAAAGATACAAAAAATGCACAAAAATTCAAAAATAAGTTGTAGCTGAAAGTGAAGAGTGATCATCGCAGTAAATTTTCCAATTTAAGCAATTGGAAAGAAGAAGCCTGAAAAAAATCAGGGCTTCAACGGCAGTACAAATATGAATTATTTCATATATACTTCACATCACTTCACTGCACGGGAAAATATGAACTCAATAAATTGACCTCGCTCCCAATGTGTGGCTTCATAGCTCAGTTGGTAGAGCATCGCACCGGTATCGCGGAGGTCATGGGTTCGAATCCCGTTGAAGCCCTGATTTTTTTCAGGCTTCTTCTTTCCAATTGCTTAAATTGGAAAATTTACTGCGATGATCACTCTTCACTTCCAGCTACAACCGCAGTACAAATATGAATTATTTCATATATACTTCACATGATTACCATTGGTAATCATGCTTTGCGGTCATACATGACATGATAACCCGTGACCTTGAGTGTGCTTGACATGATAACTGTATAATCTGCAGTTATGACGTCACAGGCGCTGATTTCGAAAATTCACTGTACGCTTTCGGCCAATCAGAAAAGACTTAGAGAGTTCAATGTATAATAAATAGCGCTTATCTGTCATTTTATCGCGTCAGCATGACGCGCAAAGTGACAGTTTTATTGCTTTCCGATGAAAGAAACCAGTCAAGTTCGCGCGTGCGCTACATCGTGAGTGTCCTTTAAAATTACCGTAAATATAATTTGTGAGGGGCTTTTGTTGATTTCCTTTCTGAAAATGATGAGAAAGTGGGTTCTTGTTAAAAACATACCCATATCAAGGCTAGAGTGCAAAACCCATACCCTATTTATGACCAAAATGGCCAAAATCAGCTAAAATTGATACTCTATTTATGTCCAAAACAGCTGAATAACCATAACCTTTGGGGCCGCGCATTCTAACATTTTCATATTTGAAGTGACTAAATTCACTGTTCTGCTCTGTAATCCCTGATTGATTATCATGAATTAGCCCAACACACAGCATTTTCACTATAACAAATTAACTGGTGATTTTACCAAATCTGTGAATTATATACTTCCTAGGAAGCTTAGTGCAACAGGCAAGGTTTTAAAATTCTCATTCCGTCCGGCCAAACTTAATGACACCATAATGCTTCAATATCCGAAAATCACAACAATAATCATTATAACTTCTGAACAACAAAGTATTTATTACATTATTTTATTGAAAAATTTCCGTTCAAAAGAACAAAACTGTGTAGTTCAATGTAATATTTTTCATGATCTGATATCTACCATGAAAAAAAAAAAGCATTTCCTATGCTTTGCACCCACTCCCCCTCTGTCAACTAGTATTCTACATCGGGTATTCTATATTCTACATCTGTCTTTCGATCATTGGGCCTTAGCATATGAACATTCACTGAATGCACCGTACAATGACAAAGTAAAAGGATATTTTTTGGTGAAATTAACATAACAGTGTCAAAATGTTTCTTCAACAATAATAGCCTCTCTTTTTTTAAAAAAAAAAATAAAAATAGTATTTCACATGTCTCTACTACAACAACAGTCTCTTGGTCAAAAATTAAAACTATTTGTCTACCACACTTAATGGTATCAATTCAAACGATCAATAAACAATAAAATTAACATTAACAATAACATTAACAAACAATAAACGTACCAAAAAAATCCATTTTCCAGGAAAAACGCCTATTTGAAAAGATCAGCAGATTGACTATTTTCCTTTCGTTTTTTTTTTTCAAATAAATATTTTTCAACTTGCATTTGTTAACTTAATCATTGTTTTTCTGTGTGACTAGTTGGGTGATAATAGAACAATTGGACCCTTCGCCCTTAAGGGCCACTGGTGAATAGCTTCGCCGCATGTGCTAGCCCTTTCGGGCGAAGGGTGTAATTGTTAATTAGTCCATGAACACTTATTAATGTAGTTGTGTATTGGTAGGGCATTCATACGACCTACCATCCGTCCCTCGGACCAGGATCGTTGGTTAATCTGTACCGCAGTTACAGATAAATAAAATTACAATTCCCTTTGTCAGCCCCTATTAATGATGTCCAAAATACGTTCTTTGTCAATTCCACATGATTCTCTTACTCCCCAGAAATCTGAAATTTTTTGGTAGGTTTTCGTAGGTCTTGCTGGATCGTGAAGGGCCTTGCACAATTGACATAACCAAAACTGGTACTTGACAACCTTGTATTTGGTTTTCCAATTAAAGTATTGATTATAGGCCGTGTCGTTCTCATCCAGATACTTCAGATAATCTGCAAGATCTTTGACAGAATCAAAGTCGGCTGCGTTGATAAAAGACCCAGGAATTACCAGCTTCGGATTGTAGTAATCACCTCCAAGAACTATGGGGACCAATCCTCGCTCGAGTGAATTTCTCCAATACTTCTCTGTTATGTAATCAAGACACAAACTATTTTCAATCGCGAGATAGAACTTATGACGCTGGAACTCTTCTAGACAACCATTCCCCATGTTGTGAGGGCAGCTCCAGGTATTGTTTGCTTCTAGTTGAGTTGCACATTTTCCAAAGACACTCACTTTCACGTGTTTCATGAGGGCCCGGACAAATGCATATCTGTGTCCGCCACAATGTTGACTTGTACCGAAAACCGCCATTTTATCCTTCCCTCTCGCGTAGTTTATACTGTTGCCAGTCTGCACGTCGACCGAGCCGCCTTTTTTCGTCTTGCCAGCGTCATCCCTAGTCTCTTCACCAACTGGTTTATTTTGGATTTCCAAGGAAACATAGTCTCCATAAGGAACAAAGAAGTCCGAAT
>CM042747.1:40162928-40170428 GCA_022496165.2 Catalaphyllia jardinei | reverse complement strand
TTTCAGCTCCATCCGACCAGTACAAATGAAGTTCTCTCACTTTTGAATCGTCTAAACAAGTCAAAGGCAGCTGGCCTTGACAAGATATCTGCTAGGCTCATTCGGGAATGTGCAGATCTCATTTGCATTCCTATCCGTGATATTTTTAACCAGTCGATAAGTCAAGGCATATTTCCGGATGACTGGAAATGCGCAAAGGTCACCCCACTTTTTAAACAAGGCGATCGGGACGACTTAAACAATTATCGTCCAATCTCGGTGATTTCAGTTATGGCCAAGGTCTTTGAAAGAATCGTCTATGATCAATTATATGCCTACCTAGACGAGCACAATATAATCTGTAAATATCAATCAGGCTTTCGCGCTATTCACTCAACTGTCACGGCTCTCCTTGAGGCCACGGACACGTGGGCGTACAATATTGACCGCGGTAAAATCAACGCCGTTGTTTTCTTAGATCTAAAAAAGGCCTTCGACACAGTTGACCATGAGATTCTTTTATCAAAATTAAGCAATTACGGCATATATGGTAACGCACACCAATGGTTTAAGTCGTATTTAGAGAATCGTACTCAAATGTGCTCCATCAATGGGTCGCTCTCTCAAAACTGTTTATTAAGTTGCGGTGTACCCCAGGGGACGATTTTAGGTCCATTATTATTTCTGTTATACATCAACGATCTTCCAAACTGTCTTTCAAATTGTGAGCCGAGGATGTACGCTGATGACACCCACCTTACGTACGCAGGTGATAATGTAGACAATATTCAGTTGCATCTAAATCAAGATTTAGAAAATGTTCACAATTGGCTGAAAGCAAACAAACTTACTCTAAATATGACTAAAACCGAATTTATGCTTATCGGATCTAGGCAGAGGCTAAGTACTCTCACAGAGTCCCCGACATTTGCAATTAACGATTTTGAAGTTAGCCAGGTCACTACTGTAAAATCACTTGGAGTGACCATCGATGACAGACTTGATTGGAATGGCCATATCGAGAAAGTAACAAAGAAAGTCGCTTCTGGTATTGGGGCCATAAAACGAATAAGGCACCTTGTCCCTCAGGCGACCTTAAAACTAATATATCAAGCTTTAATACAGCCACACTTTGATTATTGCAACATTGTTTGGGGAAACTGTGGGATAACCTTACGGAATAAGGTTCAAAAGCTACAAAACAGAGCAGCCCGTGTTCTGACCTACTCAAGCTATGACGTAGATGCTGGTCACCTTCTCAAACTTCTAGGGTGGAAAAACCTAGCTTGCCAGCAACGATTTCAAAGAGCTACGATGGTTTACAGGTCTCTGCACGGGTTGGCTCCAAACTATCTTAGTTCTAAATTTGAAAGGCGAGAAGTCGCATATAACCTAAGGGACTCTGAAAATAAACTCAATGTTCCATTACCGCGCACAAACTATTACAAAAACAGCTTCAGCTATAGTGGCGCCATTCTCTGGAACAGTCTTCCTTGTAACTTAAGGGAAGCAGAGTCCCTTGGGCAATTTAAACGATTACTCAAAGAACTGTAAGGCACGGCATTCGTGGAAAGCAGCTTTTTTATTTAAATATATATATATATATATTTTATTTTTATTTTTATATTAGTGTTAGGTATTTTTAAAGCTGACGAATTTTGTACCGTGGATAAATAAAGATTTACTACTACTACTACTACTACTACTACTACTCGTGTGCCACTTTTTTGTTCTTATCACATTTTGACGTCATCTGTGATCTATTACTGAACAGACGCACGGCAACATGGAATCTATTTGTTAATTATAAAATAACTGAGATACTACGCACGCTCTGATTGGTCAATAGAGTTGCTAAACCTATGTTCTGTTGTACCGGTAAACCACGGTTCCCAATTTATGTACTACTTGCACACTTTTCGTACAGCCTTTTACTTTCGTGATGACCGATTCCACCTACGAATGCCCGCATTTCTCCGTCAGAACACCTTTGAGTTAATTAATATGCTTTTTGCCTTTCACCGATAACCTTTTTCTTTCCTTTCTTACAGTAAAACTTTCTTAAAACAGTGTGAAATGTTTTCGTCGCTTCGTCGCTGCGGATTTCTGTCCGGCGCGAAGTCTGTGTTTTCATTCTTTCAGTCTCTGTGATTGGTTTGTCGCGTCATCTCATGAATTTGATGAGAATAAACGACTTGATCACGAAAGTACAATAAACTTTCCTCTCATTGGCAGACTTTCTCCATAGTTATTTCATAAAAGCGATAGACCACTCTTTCTATGGGTTTACTGGGGCAATAAACCACTTGGGATGTTGGAAGAACACTCGAAAAGCTTGTAAATCACTCGCCTGACGGCTCGTGATTTACAAGCTTTTCTCGTGTTCTCCCAACATCCCGCGTGGTTTACTGCGCCAGTAAACCCATAAAAAGAGTGGTCTATTGCTTAAATAGAAAACGGTAATATAGCCAATCAAATTTACGGATTCAAAATTGATTACGGTAAATTTATACTCATGCTCTTTGTGCAACGTAAGTAACACAAGTGACGCTGTGGATGCAAACGGGAATTTCTTCTTGCCCTTGATAAGCAGTTTGTTCTTGTCAGACTAGAGTGTGGCTGTTATTTCGATAAGCAGTCTAAGTCATTGAAGACTTCAATGGGCGACAGAAGTAGTTGAGACACTTTTAGGAAAAGACGATTTTCAATACTTAAGCATTTGCTCTATTTTATTTGCATCTAGAGTTAAATCTCTGATACCCCCGGCCCCCGATTCAATGTTGTGTAGGCGCTGTGATCTGTGCAGTCCAAGAAATAGAAAAAATCAACATTGTTTTGGGGGAAAGGGGTAGAAATGATTCCAAGACGCAGAAAATCGAATTTTACTGCCAAGTGTCTCAACACTTTTGCCCATATAGCAAATCAAATTCACGGATTCACAATAGACTACGGTAAATTTATACTTATGATCTTTGTGCAACGTAAGTGACAGAAGTGACGCTGTGGATGCAAATGGGAATTTCTTCTTGCCCTTGATAAGCAGTTTGTTCTTGTCAGACTCGAGTGTGGCTGTTATTTCGATAAGCAGTCTAAGTCATTGAAGACTTGGTCGCAAGTAAAACAGATATTACCATATGTCATGACCACTAAAATGTGTAAAAAATAAAAAACAATTTTAGCTTTTCAGCAACTCAGCTGATAGTTGTGCCTGATACTCAAGCAGCTGTAAAGTCAGTTTTGTTTCAAAAATTTGGAATGTATCTTTAGGGTTAAAAAGATAATATTAACTGCTACTTGTTTTTATTTTTTTATTTTTTTTATTATTATTTTTATTTTACTTTTCTCGGCATATTAGCATGTATTTGCTAGGGGCCTAATCAGCCTCATCAACCCGAGTCGAAATAAAGTTACTTACTTACTTACTTACAGGAGCCCTCTTTGTTGTTAGGTTCTTGAGTTGGTATGAGAATAAAGAACGGGGATGACATCTCTAATAGACGGCTTTATGTACTTAGCTAAGAGAGTCTTGTCCGAAGTAACGTACTCGTACTACATTTTTTAGAGTTGTCATCTCCTGTACTGTAGTTGAGCTTGTTTTAATTCTTATGGGAAAAAAGCCATGTACTAGTGAACGTACAAGATAATTTGGCTTTATCAAGTGGGTTGATAATGTGAATTGGGCACCCTAAAGAGATTCCAAAACTGACGTTTCGAGCGTTAGCTCTTTGTCGGAACCAATCCAGGAATTGTGGGCTGTGTGTGGCTTTTTACAGAAAGGTGGAGCTTAAAATGGACACCTTGTCCCCTAGGTGTCCTTTTACGGGGTTCCACTGTACTTAAATTTATGGTTAAATGTTTTTATACAGAGGGTTATCACCACAGGAAAGTTTTATCATAATGTTAGAAAAAGGACGGAGGAAATTTAGCTTTATTGGTCACGATAATTATAACCTATGCTAATTTTTCTTTTTTTAATCATTTTAAATTTATAAATTTGTCACTTTTCTTAACAACCAGACTATTGTCAAAAATGCGCTATTTACGATTGAATCACGGTAAGCGATTGTGATGTACTAAGACTTACTCTGGCTTACTCTCTTTTTTAGAAGAATGTGTTTTATAAGAATACCAAGGCTGAAATTTT
The DNA here is from genome assembly GCA_022496165.2 of Catalaphyllia jardinei. Classification (NCBI taxonomy): domain Eukaryota; kingdom Metazoa; phylum Cnidaria; class Anthozoa; order Scleractinia; family Caryophylliidae; genus Catalaphyllia; species Catalaphyllia jardinei. Next base: position 40,166,305 of record CM042747.1, on the reverse strand, counting down.
AAGAATATTTAAAGACTAAATTTGAGGCTGAGATTTTGAAAAGAATATACTGATTTTGCCGGTGCATTGAATATTTATAAATACAATACAATGATAATATTCACAAGAACATTCTCAGCCTAAATCGGCAGAAAAATAAGAATATTCAGCTTCGGTCGAAACAACAACATTCTTATATAAAAAGAAAGTATATTCGTTTGTCTATGCAACAACGATTTCAAAGTATTCAAGCGACAAGCGTCATGCAGATAATTATAAGAACACTTAGTAAAAATTCTAGTATTAATTCATAAACGATAAAATGTTAACTGATGCACACTGATTTCAGATATTCGTTACGACGCAAACAGCATATCACAACGTCTTTGTAATTGCAAGCAAGAAAATATTGAAAAAGGCATTTCACTTGAATGCTAACCATTGAAAACAATTACCCAAGTTAATAATGAGCTGGCCCCAGTTGTTCGAAAAGTGGATAACGCTATCTACCGAATAAATCACAATCCAGTGGATAGCGTGGTTTGTTTTGCCAACACTTATCCGCTGGATAGCGATTTATCCGGTGGATAGCGTTATCCAGCATGCAGCCTTTGAAAAAGCGGGGCCTGGTTATTTACTACACGTTACTGTTATAAAATTCATAAGGTTAACTTACCAGCCTGCGGCAAACTTTGACTTGAGTTCAGTAGTATCAACACGTCTTCATGAGCATAAGGGCAAAACCTTGTTAATGGACAAACTTAGCTGAAGTTTTGAGAGCTGATATCATCGCAACCACACATATTATGAAACGACAAAAAGTGCAAAATGAAGTGCAGCTCTCTCTTCAACTAATATTGACACGTTGTTTGTGCTAACTAAAAAGTTACTTTAGAATTCGCTAGTCAAATCAGTGATCGATTTTTGAGCGATATATACTTGATGATGTTCTGAAAAATTCTTGACCTCGCATAACAACCAAACTGTTGTTAACCAAGAAAGCGTCGTGGCGAACAAAATAATATAGAACATTTAAACATGACTACGTCGGAGAGGCCGCAGATAAAGTCTGTTTAAAAAACATTGAATTGATATCTGGTTTACCTTCGAATCTCGCAATACTCTGAAGCCATTTAGTTTGTTTCTCTTTTCAAAAAACGAAACTGTATGCAAAATACAGCGTAAAGCTCAAAACATAAATATTGAAAATTATGTGTCGTGGTTAACGTTCTCCAGACAACGCAGAATTTATTTATTTCAAGTTGTTGTTTTGCAGAGGACGATAAAGAAATGTGCCAAGAATTATAACGCACGGGCACAGCCATTGTATAAGGCCATCGAACCTTATTTTGCATGTACATGTTCTTAAAGTAGTTTTCCGCCATTCAAATTTGGTTTTATTGTCGGTTGATTAAAGAGAATTGTTAAAAATCGAATTAAACCAGTTAAGCGATCCGGATTAAATTTGTCTTAAATTTGCCAGCTGACTGTTATGGTTTGCGATAAGTCCCCACCAAACTCTATTAGTCGAGCTTTTAGTAAACCAGATAACCAGTTTCAATGAAACACTTTAACTGAGTCAGCAACGTGTAAGGCATTCCCGTCCTCAAAGACCGCGCTCCTTTTGGTCAGCCGCGAGAGTCGCAACCTCTGGACTGGTCCAATTTTCTGAGCATGCGCAGAGCAATCGGTTGGTATTCTCAGCCAATCAGATTTGTCAGACTTAACTCTGAGTATGCTTAGAGTGACGGGAAGTTCGTGAATGGCTAATCTCCTTCGCAGCCGTTTCCTGGGATGTCACGCAACGCTCCCCCCAAAGACATCGCAAAAAACATATCTGCGAAGGAGACTAGTGAATGGCGGACTTACGTTGTTGGACTTGGCCAGAGGTCGCGATTGTAGGTGCTGAGCAAAAGGAGCACGAGATTGGGAACGAGAATGGGTGTATGTGGTAATTATCTTGTGAAAACGCCTTTCAATGCTTTGTTAAAAACTTTTAATATTTTATTACCGATAAGAAAACAAGGCTACAATGTTTACGTACATTCTGCAGTACATTTGAAAGAAAATCTCGCCAACAAGATTGGTGTAGTTAATGACGATATATCAAGAACCTATTCTTTTGAGTTTTCTCAAACTAGTGGTTCTCTTATCTTTAAGTTCAATCATTCTAACTTTTTTGCACTGATTCCACTCAACCTAGCGTGGAAGCCGTCGTTGCTCTTAGCCAGCAGCCGAGAAATAAGAATTCTCAAGCTTGCGCAGTGACAAGCCAAGAGTTCCTGTAGGGTGCTATATTACATTTGATATGACCAGCCCTGAGTAGCATTCAGTGGTTTCCACTTGTTGTAGCACAAATGCAAGCATTATTGCAAGGAAAAAGAAAAGAAAAAAAAATCCCTTACACTTATGCTTGTAAGTAGTTCTCAGACCAAGTAGTCACTGTGTTATGCCTGAGCAGCTGCCAATTTTTTTGATAAAAACAAAAATGTAAAAATTTCATGAAACGCGGATGTTTTCGTTTCTTTCCAATAGCCCTTTTCACGGTTAGTTTTTCTCCTTTGCATTACAATGTAATCCAACATAGATGCGAGGCAATTTCGGGCTAAAACTACAAAATAGCCCGAAATTACCTCAGATACATGATAGATTTTTATTGTAATGTAAATGAGCAGGGTTAACCCGGAAAAGGGCTATTATTCTCAAGTCAAATGACCTTCATATGACAGTCGTGAGAACATTTCCACTAATCAGTCAAGTTGTGGCTCACTTTCAGTCGTTAATAAATAAATAAATAAATAATTTCTTTCACATTGAAAGTTGCAGTCTTGCGCTGGGGCAGTTTATTGTAGTTCTGTTCAAATTAAAGTCCATTGCATAACGATGGCTACAGAGTGCATACTTAAGCAAGGAGATAACTACACAACAGCTTTCGCCAGAGTCAGTAACTGGACAAGAGCAGTTCATTACTCGGGTAAAGACACGTTGCTTAACACTGATTTCAATCTTTCGTCTAAGACGTTTTATTTATCATGAGTGTTTGCGATTTCAGGTTTGAAACCCCACGGTCGTGACGTAGTTGCAGTGCGGGTCTATTCCTGAAAGGTATTGGAACTTTGAGAGCAAAGCCCAGCAGCTATTCGTTTTGTGTTCAGGAAGGTTGCAGAGGAGAACATCGTGGCGGTCATAGAAAAGAAACGGGAAAGTAAACCGAAAAGACATTTTTATGCCGTAACTCGTTTCGTTATAATGTCGTTTCAATGTTTTTTACCTGGATAAGAAATCAGTTATAATGCTTGGAACAGGCTTGCACGACCCGGTCACATGGTACAAAATCACACATACTGGTGAACAAGTTGCGCAGTGGGACTTCCAAAACAAAGGCAGGTACATAGCTC
>CM042747.1:40152928-40157928 GCA_022496165.2 Catalaphyllia jardinei | reverse complement strand
TGGAAATTTTAGCAACCGGGCGTTCGGATAATCATTGTAGAATTTAAGAGTCATTATTGATTAAGGATTTAACACCTTTAAACGAAAATGTGGGTCGCGAGAAACTTTTTGTTCATTAGCCTTTTATATATTTTCTAGCAGACTTTAGGTAGGTCTGATATTACTAGAAGTTTCTCACAATTGTCTAAACTAGGTCCAGTCTTTCTCTTAGGCCTTTACATGTTATTGTGTTATCCAACCGTCACTTCTGAGGATATACGTCGAGGCATACGAAACGTTGTCTTAATAAAAGTTTTTTACAACATGCGTTGTTTTGCCATGTTTGTAACTGCAGTTTGTTAATCATATCTGTTTAATGGTTATTGGTGCCTATAGTCTAGAATAGGGTTGCAACATCAAGCTGATTACGGACGTCCTCAAATGGCAACCCGCTACGCGTACGCAATCTTGTTTCTCGAAAAATAAAGCCAGTATTCCAGAGATAAGTACTAGAAGAGGGCAACGCAACTTATGCATTGTCGTTATTTTGATAGCTGTGCAGAAAAGCACTTATCTTGTCGTTTCGGTAGGACAGCTCAGTTTTAGCTGCCGCTCGTACTGCGGGCGCAGCTATCGCCTTCAAAGCGACAGGGTGTTTCTTCTATGGGCTTAAGCTTTCTGCAGTCCTCGATGTAACTACAACGAACTTTAATCAACATCATTACACGTTTTCATTTTACGTGCCACTCTCTTGCTGGCTGTCTTTGTGTTTCTTCTTTTCTAAACAAGGAGCGTGAAACCAACGAGGCGTTAAATGAGCAAATCTTACTGATTTGACACTAAATTAAACAACTAGAAAGACATTTCTTTTTCTTTCGACCAAAGTATGTAAGACGCCTTTTCAAGTCTATAGCAGGCCAGGCGTTCCAATGCAGGTACTGTGACCTCTTTGATGTTTAGTGAACAGCATAGAGGCTTTCAGTAAACGCACCTCAGGCCTTGTCGTTGTTGGTGGCCGTTTTTTTCTGTGGTCAACCATTTTAAACCATGACTCACGGTTGGCTTCGTTTTACTTAAGCCCTAAACGAAATCAATTTATCATGACCAACATTCTCTTTGAGACTGGAACGTTTAATTCGCAAGGAGCATTTTTCTAATGATAGTTACTTTGCCAGTTTATAGCTTATATTTTTGCAATTTGATTAACTCAATAGAGGATACTGAATGAATAAATTAAAAAATACTGAAACCAGCTGGTTTTGAAGCTCCACGTTTGTCGCTCATATTTTTGGTTACCCGCTCTTATTTTTTGCACGACGGCTTTCTTTCAATCAGTTGTGTGAAGCACTTGAAAATTTCAATCTCTGGCAACCTGTGGAGAAGAGTTTTGATTGTTTCCTCCACTTAACCCAGCACGAACCAACTAAAAGATATAGCTATGATCTGTTTAGTTTTTCCTGTGAAAAGGTGTTAACATACTAAAAAAAATATTTTGAAAATTTGCTTTGAGTTGGGAAGTATATAATCCATCAAATATTTTTGCTCGCGCGCGATTGGTCTAAACACGCCGCGTGACCGAATATTCCCAGCTATAACTGGAGAATATCCGACAAAATACCCCAATTTTCAAAACTGCGCGTGTTGCGAAAAACATTTGAAGGATAATAAATACAATAGCCTCCATTTGGCGCGAAAATATGCTTGGATATTTGTCCCTGGACATTATCTGTTGCTCGAAGCTCACAGTTTTCCTCGAGCTACGCTCTCGGAAAACCGTTCGCTTCTCGGAACAGATAATGTCCGCGGACAAATATCCTAGCATATTTTCGCCCCAAATGGAGGCTATTGTTTACATAAATCTGATTTAATTTATTCCGAGTGATAATTTTCCTATATCTTGTGGTTTGTTTCTTCACTAGTGTCCTATCCCTACTTAGGTAGCTTGGATGGTTTTCTAGTCTATAGCAGGTTACCCTCAGCATTCATGCCAAGTTACCCTAACCCATCACTGCAGCTGGTGTCCATCTATACACTGGGTGCCCAAGAATACAACATAGTGACCACAGCCAGAGCTCAAGCCTGAAACCGCTCAATCAAACACGCCTGTCCCGGATCTACACAAGAATTGACCATGATGAAATTAATCTATTAAGCGGCAAAAGGGTGCAATTTTTCAGCAAGTTGTTATTGACCGGTATATGCCACTGAAGGCAACATGGAGTTTGCATTGTTTTTGTTCATGGTATAAGATTTGCCAGATGATATTTTTCCTTTCTCTTTTAATTTGTTTCATATTTTGCTTAAAACTCAAGTTTGCTCTTTACCTAGGTACCTTCAGTTAATTTCAGTTTTACTAAGGTAGATCCAAATTGTATTGATCTGATAAATGCAGCCGCTACTTGATTTCGGAACACATTTCACGTACCTGCACCTATTCACTTTTTCATTTTCAATAATTAAGCACTTGAAAATTATAACCTCTGGACAATCTGTAAAAAAAAACTTTGATTGACTACTGCACGCACCTAACCCAGCACTAACAAGCCAATAAATATAGCTATGAGATATTTAGTTCCATTCTGTTCATAAATGTATGTATGTGATTAAACTTAAATTGAAAACCATATTTTTTTGGAAATTTAATTTAATCTGAGTGCTAATTTTCCTACGACTTGTGTTTTTTCCCTAGTGTTTTATCCCGGTTTAAGCATAGCAGGTTACCCTCAGCACTTTTGTCAGGTTGTCCCACCACTTGACTAGTGTCTATTTATACACCTGGGTGGAGAGAGGCGCCTTTGAGAGCAAAGTGTCTTCCCCAAAAACACAACACAGTAGACACGAGCCCGGATTGTTCCAGATCCGTATTCCGGTGTGCTTCCCCTTTGCACAGAGATCTACCAATGGTTCATCCCATTCGATTGCCATGATGAAAAGAGGCTCTTCAGTAGCAAATAGCTTGCAAGTTTTCGGCGAGGCTGTCATTGACCGGTATGCCTCTGAAAGCAACATACATTTTTCACTGTCTTTCCCTGCAGGAGATTTGCCTAATGGATTTTTCCTGCCCTTTTTGGTTTATATTTGCTTCAAAATCTAAAATCTAAGCATTTGATTTAGATACCAGCAGTTAATTTTTCTTTTAGGAGGCGGATCCAATTTATATCGCTCTGATGAATGCAGTCATATTGTTTACAGGCAGCTTTCCTTTTATCAACTTTGACTAAACCGAACCCGGTACCAGTAGCATATGATATCACATTCAACCTGTCAAATGGAATTCCTTTATGAAAAGTAAATAGTTTATAATTTTAAGTGAAAGTGCATGCGAGACTAATTGAGTGAAATAATTGGTAATTAATGGATGACTTGGCCCAAGGAGAAGGATTCCTTTTGGCCGCGGTTTTTAACTTGACAAATTTTCAGTTTCATTAGTCATTTTAAACTGTTTTAACGAAATGATTTCAAAACTTATATATCTCATGTACCTGCACCTATTCACTTTTAAAACTGATATTTATATTCCCTCTTTACATAGTCAGTAATTAAGCACCTGAAAACTATACCCTCTGGACAACCTGTGAAAAAGAGGTCTGAGTGACTACTTGCAAATACCCCAGCACTAACACTGAGCTAATGAATATAGCTACGAGATATTTAGTTCCGCTTCTGTTCATGAATGCATGTATGCATGTAATCTCCCGCAAATGGTTAAGTATACACATTTAAAGGGCCTGAACATCGCAAAACTAAAATTTAAATTAAAATAAATATATTAGAATGAATATTGAAATTATTTCCGTCGATAAGGCTAGTTTAATTTTCCTGAGCGATAATTTTCTCATGAATTGTGGTTTGTTTTTTTCACTAGTGTCCTGTACCGATTTGCGAAGCATGGAAGTTTTTCTAGTCCATAGCAGGTTACCCTCAGTAATTTTGTCAGATTGCCCCAACACTGGACTGGTTTCTATTTATACACCTGGGTGGAGAGAGGCACCTTTGAGAACAAAGTGTCTTGCCCAAGAACACAATGCAATGTCCCCGGCCATGGAACGAACCCAGACCGCTCAATGACGATACGCTTCTCTACTTTGCACATGGATCTAAACGTGATTTGTCCGCAGTTCCCATGATGAAAAAGAGGCTCTTTAAAGTAGTGCAATTTTTCGGCAAGGACGTCGTTGACCGGTATGCCGTGCCTCTGAAGACAACATGAATTTTTCATTTTCTTTGTTCACTGAGGGAGATTTGCCAAATGGATTTTTTTCCTTTTTATTTTATATTTCGCATCAAAATCTCTGTTCTTGACGAAATTTCCCGTACGTGAAATTAGTTTTCGTATATTAGGGCGGATCAAATTATATCGCTCTGATAAATGCAGTCGACTCGACTTAGCCAAACAAGGTACCAGTGGTACTCGATATCACATTCCACCTGTCAAATGGAATTCGTTTATGAAAAGTAAATATCTAAGCGAAAATGCATGCAAGACTAATTGAGTGAAATACTAGGTAAATAAATTTTTGATCACTTTTCTATGGATAACTTGACCTAAGAAAATGGATATCTTCTGGGCTCGGTAATTAACCATGTTTATAACTGGGCGAATTTTCAATTTTATAAGTCATTTCAAACGCTGAAAATAATGACTGGAAAAGCAATCATGTCTATTTGATTTTAGAATTTTTTTCACGTACATATGCATTTTTTTACTTGTGACAACAAAAACCTATATACCTTTTATTTCTTCACTTTTCATTTCGATAACTACTGCTAGTTAATTATATTGTGGCCTGATACTTCGTTTTCAATCTGAAATTTAGTGAAGTTTTAATATATGTGAAACATACACCAAAATAGAACGTACATACGATAAAGGTTTGCCCCGCTCCAAATAGTAGTGGTAGCAGTAATAATAATAATAATAATAATAATGATAATGATAATAGTAATAGTAATAATAATAATAATTAAGTTTTAAGTTTTAACTGCTGCTATAATAGTAGTAATAATAATAATAATAATAA
>CM042747.1:40123708-40152528 GCA_022496165.2 Catalaphyllia jardinei | reverse complement strand
AGAACTTAAAAGAGGTAAATAGTTTTTTGAAGTTTGTTAGAAATTACTTTTATTAAATTTTTTTCGAATTTTTTTTTAATCGAAAACGAAAATCAGTTACACAACTTCTTACACGGCATATTGTTGGACAAGCTAAAACTCTCTATTGGAATCATTTTTTATGGTAAAGGATTCCTTTTGTCGGTCTGGTACACTTAAGTACAGATCACCTATGGTAATTCTAACACCATTACTTAGCGTTATAAATCCGTACATGTACATAAAACAAATGCCAATGTGGCCGATACATAAGGCTGAAAACAAAATCTCATGCGATAACCTGATGAAAAAGAAATATTCGATCAAGGACGACCGGATCATACTCGGCACTGACTCAAGGCCGAACAAATGATATCAGCGGCAGGAACACAACACTGGGACGCCTCTATGTGAAAACTATGATGTCACAATCTTTATTTTTTGCAAAATATTTGTTTAGTTGAACACGGTAATAAACATCGAGGGAGGTGTGAATGCCACAGATAACCTTCAATTCTGATAGATCGTGATAATTCGTCTTGCACATGAAAACGATTGGGCCAACCTTTTTCATGTAAAAGGTAAGATGTATAACTGCATCTAGATGTTATCCAATTGAGCATAAACCCATAGCTTCAATTAGTATTGTTTAATATTATCATATCAAAACCAGTGCAAAGCGTTTCTAATTATCAGGCGTTGTCAGCTACTGCCAAATCCGCTTTTAATCCTTATTTTCTGTAAACGCTCTACTTGGTTATCACAATCATGAATATTCAGGTGTCGTTTTGGCTTTGGCTCTTCGTTGTATCTATTTTAAACTTCATTAAGACTTGAAATTTTTCTCGTTTGTGGCTACCTCATCTTAGGAAGGTAATTACACGTATTTACTATTGCGGCTATATGTTCGAAGGCGGACATTGGAAATTGAATATAAAATAACTGGCGCTACTTCAATGCAATCTACCCAAGAAAGTTACTCAACTGATAGTCGAGATTGAGCAGTTTCCTGTTACAGATAGATGTGTTGAATCTAATCAGCAATCATATCAAGTGTAATCAGAGTTCAGTTGCAATCAGGAAATCCAGTGAAGGCTTTTCTGATTGCATTCAATCTGTTCATTTTCGCGTTAAGAACTATATTTTTCAAATGGACATATGCCAACTCATTTCGTATCAAGTGAACTTTAGAACGGTTTAACATTGTTTAGTGTGAAACCTTACATATTTAACTTGGCATCTTGAAAAAGGAACAGTCAATTACTGTTGATCAAACAAAAAAGCATAAATTCACGTTGCGTCATTCGATGAAGGCAAGAAATAAAAGCGACCCAACAATATCAGCCTCTTTGTCAGCAATTGAGCGTTAAATCGTCCAAAGGAAACATGACATAGCAAAATCGGTTTTGTAGTGCCCAGGGATGACTGCGAAGAATGATCAAAATTTCATTTCTCCCCACGCTATTTTCAAGTAGAACCAGAGAACTATATATCACCAACTATTAGATGTTTTCCTGTTCTAACCAACATTCTAAGAAGCTGTTTAAAAAAATGCATGATAGTGCTGGACTGAGCGATTTTTCTCTTTAATTTACACCTACAAAGAGTGTTAGAAGTTTTGGTCATGTTTGAATTAATATTTTAATAAGGACAACTTATTTTTTTCTTCGGATCAAGCGTGCAGTTTAAAAAGTTTGTTTGTATCATTGCTCTGGGCACCCCAACTTTAGTTCTTTTGTTTAAGGCCTTCTAAGCATAAGAATAGCACTTAAGACAGCTTAGACGTGTTTAGATCTTTTGTCGCCTCTTTGGTCACCCATTCACCACGCCGATTAATTTCTTTTAAGCGATGTTGGCTTTTGGTTAGCATTGGATGGGAGGAGCTAACAAAGTGGTCTGTATCCTGTTATGGGTTTATTGAAATCCTTTCTTTAAGTTTCTAAGTGCTATAAAAATTCATACTACTGAACCTTGAAGCGACCGGAGCAGACAACGGTCGAGACGAAGAAGTAGAAAATTGCTTTCAAGTTTCGATTATGAGTGGGAGTTAACCATGGTTCGCTTTTAGTACCAACGTCGAATGGTGAGCCATTGTCAGAACATTTAGAGTAGGAATATATGAGACACGGATTAATAAAAACACTACGTGATGAGCCGTTAGCTGCCTAATAGCGCTAGGAAACACATAGGCGAAACTCCTAATTGCCTTGACATTGTTCGTCTAACGTTCTTAATGGAATCTTAATCGTATATTCACTAAAAGTATTACTCGGTGAAAGAGTACTGTAAACAAAAACCCTCAATGACAATAAACGCTAGGATTCCAAGTAGAAAAACCCGCAAAGAATATCATCAAGCATTAAAATGCTTTCTCCTTCATATGGAAGGGCCAATACTTGTCTTGTTTTGACTTAAAGTTCGATTTACCTCATGTCATCACATATTCATGGTTTGCCTCGGGGGCCTTTCTCAACTCCAAACAAAGACCTACCAAACAAAGAGGAGGACAAAACGATCGAAATAAAGCCTGCTGAGTGTTAATTGCTTTCCATTTTAAGCTTGAATGTTGACGAAATTTGACTGTGTATGTTAGATAATTTGAATACTTGCCTTTGTTGTCCAATTTAGAGCAACTATAAACAAACGAAAGCTGACTTTTCACTTTGATTTTGTCCTCTGTCTCTTCATTCCTTTTTCCTTCTGTGATTGCGTGAGCAAAGCAGCTGAAAGGGCCACCAACTTTCACCACTTTACAAATCATCTCTCTTAAAATATTAATATCTTGAAAGGTTTTCAACAATACTTGTCAAAACAAGCCCTCCAGGCAACACAGGGCCATGCTCAGGTTTTGACTTGACTGAAATTTATGTATCGCCTTGGTTTATTGTAAATGGATGAAATATGGCCCACGATAGTTTTATGAGTGTACGTTCGGTTATTGGGCCATTCGAAATCCCCAGGATTAAGAATGCACTTGCTGCAAATTGCTATTAATTGAAGAGTTTAGTCAATTGCAGAAGAGTTGAAGCGAACAATTGCTTCCGTAGCTTAGAAATAACACGTTTTCATGTGGCACGCTGAGGCCGGCTGAACTATAAGTATCAAGCACAAAAGGGCGACACTTCGCCTAAAGTGTTTGTTCGGTAAAATAGCAAGAATCAAAATATAAGATATTGCTCGATGAATGTAGGCTTTGTCCCAGCTTGCCAAAAAACCAAGCGATTTATTTTGTGTTTTGTTATATTTGGGGTGGAGCGCAAGGAAATATCAAAGGATAGGAGTTTTTTAACGCCAGGCGATAAAGCCAATGTTGTTATCTTTTGTGTGCTATAGAAAGTTGGCGCCTGGGCTCTGTCGGTAATGACGGCTGATTTGCAATAAAATTATTCGAAATGATAAAAATGTGTCGAGCATGCCATTAATCATAATGTCCAGACATTTGCATGTGTCACCACGTCGAGTATGCGAAATAACAAAGTTGTGTCTTCCTCTCGTTCAAATCTCTTCTATCAAAATAAAGAGATTTCTCTACAGACACGAATTAAAATCTGTCACTTGCTGTGATATGAACACCAGCAAAGCTAAAACCACTTTCATTCTCAATACAAAAAAAATTAAAACGAAGACATAACTTCAATTCACTTCCGTTCAAAATTCCTAATAAAACTGGCATTATAAATTTTGCCGTGAAAGTACGTAGATTTCGTCCAAAGATTGGCATATCTAAAGTATTTGACGAGATCCTGACTTTAATAAGAAACATAAAAACCGCCATTTCTGTCAAGGTCTTCTCTTAACGTGCGTAAAAGGAACAAACTTTCACCACCGAAAGGCATAGTCAAACGTCATTTACAATTAATTGCCGTAAAAGCCCACAAAGAGTCGTAAACTGAACGTAAACTGACCATAAAACCAACCGTTTACAGCACCTTGTTCAGAGCACTAAAAACCTATTAACTGATGTATTTGTTGATAGTCATTTTAGCTCCTCCTTTTGTAAATATATTTCTCGATAGTTCAAATTGACTGAGATGAGACAAGGAAATATTTATTCGGCTACAAGACGTCCTCTGGGCAGAAATTTTTATTGGCATTCTCGCGGCCTTAAAGCGACTGAATAATGTTGCTCGTACAAATGCTTGTACAATGTCAATTTGCGAGCTTTTTGAAAGGAATTGTTTGTGAAGGCTTAAGTCGATTCATGTCTAATGGTTTCGGATTTAGGAGGCAGAAGCATTGAATGAATATCCAAACAAATTTGCAAATTATGAAATGTCACTTTCTATTCAAGTCCTCGGAAATTTTATTCATTTGTCTGATCAAAACCTTCAAGGTATATTTTCGTTTTAAATCAATTTCCTTTTTTCTTTGGTGTCACGAAATGTTATAAATGACGGAAAATTTGCGAATGGGCTGCTAACTAAGTGCTAGCTGATTGCGCGTTGATAGATTTTGAAACAAAAGCGAAGTCGATTTGGAAGCAATTCACTAAGCATGGCGTGAGATTATCCTCCTTTAAGAGAGTATATTTCTAATGCAGACTCGTGCGACTATAAATATCATCGATCGATAGCCACTCCAAGGCTCGACCTAAATGGTCTCAAGATTATTTTCTATTGTTTACCGTCCCTTTTATCTGTGAAAAGGAAAGAATTACATAATAATATAGGATCTTCTCAAGCGCGGATAGGGTTTTTATTACTCGAAAGCTGTTAAAGGGATTGTCATTTATTCCTTTCGCCATTGAAATCCATTGAATTTCCTCGTTCAAGGGTTAAAGAAAAGGATTAACCACAGGCTGTAAAACAACTGCAAACGATTTTGAACTATCGTTTAGAAATGAATTTCCTTGACCTGTGTTGGAATCGCTCCTATTTTTTTCGATTTTAAGTTTAGCAGGTACGAGCATTGATCAGCGTCAGCCATGAATTGCTGTTTGAGATCTTCAATCTTCAACTCATCAATCATGTCACTCTTTCTGTCAAGAAATAAAGACTTAATATCTCTTAGGCGAAACAAGTTGCTCCAGAATACAATCACCAATTGCGTTTCACTTCATTAGCATCTCATGAAATTTTCCAGCTGTGTTCACTTAGGCCAATCATCAACTCATCAAATTCGTTTGAGTGGAAACAACCTCAAATGGCAGAAAACCATTAGCAGTCCTTCATAAGATTCTTTTCTCGACGCTCTTTATCACCTCCTTTCACTCTTATCGCCTGAAACTCTCGTTAAAAGCTCCCTGGTGCTCTTAATTATTTTATACCTTATCGCTCGCATCTTTTCAACAGAACGCTTTATGTAAATTTAAACTGCCATGTCGGACGTTGCAGCATTATTTAACACGAGCCAGAATTCGCTGATGGACTCTTGAAGCTTTCTAAAACAAAGCATCCTGTAGCGTTGTTTGCGTTTTGAGTTTTGGAGGAAGTCTGATACATTGCTTTGGGGCGTGATGACTGAATGTTTGTTTTCAGTAGGCGTGAAGCCAATCAAATCCTTAACCGCACTACTAAACGCTGCGTTTATGACATGGAGCAACAAATGGTCCACTTTAACTAAGAATACCTTTAAAAGAAAAGCTTTTCATGATTGTAGTTCGACACCAAGGAGGTAATTGACGAATTGTTATCCCTCAGCCAATTGAAAAAGACAAAACATGAACACTTTTAGAATGACAACGTGTCTTGAACTAATTGATAGCGGCCAAAAGCCAATCACAAACAACGCTTATCAGTTTTCCTGGGTTTTTGTATAGGAGGGGGAGGAGATGATTATTCGTGCTTTCTCGTGGTTCCATTAGTCGTCACCTCTGACCAATCACAGACGCGGATTTACATGTCAGCCGTTTAACAAGTTTGACGTTTTTATTCCTGATCATTATCACTGACTTAAATTGTCGCCTCGCATGCCCCAATGCATTCAGCCGAACACAAACGATCTTTGTTTGCCATTTCCTAAGCTACAGAAATTACTACAACTTCAGTCTCGAATTCTACTCGCTGAGACGTATTTATGAGCAGCTAGGCATGGAGGAGAAAGCGAGATCGAACCCCTTCTCGATTTCCAATATCCTCAACAACGGCAGCTCAAGAGAGAGTAGCAGGAAAGACACGGATAACACAAGTGACGCGGGAGGAACTCTAGATAGACAGCGCTCAGAATTTACGAGAAAACAAGGTTGCGAAATCCACCGACCTGATGCAAGTCCCTCGGAGCTCGACAGAAGAGTAGAATATGACTTTGACGACTGGAGTAGAACGTCTGTTGAAGGTTAGTACCTCGCAACATGTGCGCTTCCGGTTTCCGAGTTGTAAATGGTATAATATAAAGCAAAAGGAGTCGCGCTATTGTGCTCAAACCAAGATGGGCCAAATTTGCTATCCACCGTCTAAAATATTTAACACTTGTCTCCTACAGACTCCATAGAAAAAGACGATCAATCGCCGGAGGGCGACAAGAAAGATATCAACAAGAAACGAAGGAAGAAGAAAACAAGAACGGTGTTCTCTCGAAGTCAGGTCTATCAACTAGAGTCTACTTTCGACATGAAGAGGTATCTCTCCTCGTCCGAACGCGCCGGTTTGGCAGCGCAACTTCATCTAACAGAGACACAAGTTAAGATTTGGTTCCAAAACCGACGGAACAAGTGGAAAAGACAACTGGCTGCCGAGATGGAAGCCGCCAGCTTAGCTCAGGCTAGTCACCAGAGAATGGTACGGGTTCCGATTCTGTACAGAGAACAGAGCCGTGCTAGCGAAATAACCCCTCATGCTCCTTATTCGTTTTATCATCCATCGTATCCCGGAATGCAGTACCCACAGCATTACTCACAATTTTTGCCTCCTCATCTAAGAGCACCGCCGATGTCGTCCCTGTTATAACAACGGGTTTCTGGAAAGAAAAGCAATGACTACTTGCTTTCCACAGCCAAATAAACACTCAACAGTGGACTTAGATATGCCTCATGCAAACATTTTAGAGCTCAACACATTTTACCCCAAAATCTAGACAATTCAAATATCTAACGGGAATCACTTGTTTTGATACCTGAAAGTAACTCTAGGATATCGATCCTAACGGGAATGTGTTCAGTTACAAAAATGTCTCATTGGCGTGACGATGGCCGACATTTGGCAAGGAGATTACGAGCATTAGTATTCACGTCCCTTTCCTTGCCTACTTTAGTCGTAGGAGTTTTTAGTTAGTGACAAGCTGGGATGGTTGAGTTAGGTTGTAAAGGACTCTGCAGTGTTTACAGTTGTTATTTACACCTATTTATACAACACTGAAATCGATTAGGGCTAAGAGATGTACCACTTTATATGCTGCACGGAATATTTAACGCTGAGTTACGATCGAGCGACCTCTATATTTTATTTCGATCATCTGTGTATAGTTGAAATTTTAAACAGTGAAACCCAATTTTCAGAAATTTGTTCGAATTCGTCGAATTCTCAAAACTCCCAATGTAATTACGAGGCGAAACAAGAGATGAAGAGGAACCATTAACGAAAGACAGCTTTTAACTGAAGATGCTTGTATGATTGCGAATTATACCAAGCTCACGAGGATAAAACGAAAAACAATTAGTGAATTTTGGAGTTTTTGGTCCAAATTGTAAAATATGTTTTAAACTGTAGTCAAATATTTACAATAAAAGAGTTTGTAAATTACACGCCACAACAGTGTGCCCTGCCTTTCAAACGCTGCCAATTTAAAACAAGTATCACGGTCGTTCATAGCTTTGTTTTTTTCTCAAAAGATATCATTTCTCAATATAAATTAGTCATATTCAATGAAAGCTGCAGCGCGAGGAAATGTCACGACTGTCGATCGAAGGTTTCTGGCTGCTCATTTAAAAGGAAGCTACTTGATGAACGATTTCGATGCTTCGAAAGTGTTAATGAATTACTTCAACCCCCCAGTAAAACTTAATTATTCCCTTTATTGGGCTTTCGAGAGGTGAGAAAATGGTGTTGAGGCACTATTCACAATGGAGTTAGGAATTTTCCATGACAAAGCGCGTAGTACTGATTCGTAATCGTTATCAGGAATTTGTGAAAAGGCCGGAGAGCTTTTCGCTCATTTATGTTTTTATCTCCAGATAAAAGGGGAAAAGCCTTTATCAGGCTAGCTAAAGAGTGAGCGAATGTTGAGCGACGATATATCTTAGGATAACGGCACACTTATAATTTCCCGATTAAAATAAATAATACAGTTTATTCAGTTTTGAACCTAGTGAAAGTTTACTTCAGACGAGAATTGAATTAAGGCTGAATTTCTGTTCATTTTCGCCCGCGAATTTGTCAAAGTGAGCCCTGTTTTCACGCGTCCTTGTCACATTATATTAACATCACTGGATTCACATTCAAAAGCGATGAACTTTTCGAAACCGCATGGCATTTTAAACAGGTGAACCTCTTCTGTAAGAAAGTCACTGGTACCGGACTGGGTCACGGTAGTGTTAAGTCAGAATGGCACACTGGTGGGAATAGACGAACAAATTTAAACAGGGGAGCCAAATAAATAAATTAAAAATATATATATATATATGAGTGCAATACAAATTACAAATGGTTGATGGCAAATTTGAAAATGGAATTGTGAAAAAACAAGGAAATTCGTCTATCAGGCAATCTCATGCAATGAACAAAGACAATTAAATATTCATGGTAAAAGTGATGTTTCAGACAAAATTTTAATGGTATCATTATTCACTTGGGAAAGGTCCAAGCTCACGGCATCAAGGTAACAGTCTGCACGCCTCCAGTTCAGAAGCATTGAGACGAGGTTATGCGGCAGCCGTGCAAAGTTAAAAGTTTGTTTGCTCGTGTTATAACAATTCAAGTGTTCACGCGAGGCGGATATTGGACCGTTTTGCCCTCAATGGAAGCCATGAATAAATAACCACCACAATTTGGCATTGAACTAGTCGCTTATCGTTAGTGAAACAGGAAATTCTAGGTTAATGAAAACATTTGCCTGTGCCAAGATATTTTTTTAAAACCAATGGAGTACACATTTGAGTGCTAAGATTAGTTCGGGCGATAAGTTGGTAACCCGCTGCCTGTGTTAAACGAATTGCTTTTAGTGTCGATTAAATGCAGACTAAATGAGGATGATTGCACGTGTTAAAAATCCACTACCAAACGGTCGAAAGCCTGCTTCTGCAAGAGAAGAGCCACCAGGGTAAGCGAGACGATAGGCAGTCATTAAGATACAAAAGAACAACCAACAATGGAAGTGGCGCGTGAAATAAAGGCATCAAAATTTGTTGACTTAAACTTCTTAGCAATTCGACAACAAAGACGTCATTTAGCGATGTGCTGCCAAACACACTAAAATTAATAACATGGGCTAGTTTAGTTTACAACCAAAGCAGTCAGTTTGAATTATGCTCGCCGCGTCAAAATAAAATGCAGAGGGCTGGATTGTTTATAATTAACGAATTGAAGACTTTTTAAAACCTCCACGATTATTTTAAAAACTTATTGATGTCGGCAGCTGCTCAGTATTCATAACGCGATCTTTTCGCATAAACTAATTTCATTGACATACAAACACGTGAAACGTTGCCAACCTTGAGAAATAATGACCAATTTTGCGTTCTTGTGTCGAGGCTGGTTGGCGAAATTAAAAGGTTCAATCATAGGAGGACGAATAATAAGACAAAGAAAAGTTGGATATATCACTGACCTTGAAAGCCGATGCGAACTTTTATCGCACGCTTAATAGTGGTAATATCTACGTGCTTATTATAACCACTTCTATTGTTTCACATCTCGTTTTCTTAATTTAATACGTTATCTGAACATTTTCAGTTTTGTTGACAAGCGCAAACATCACGAAACCTATTAGCTGCCATTTTGAGTAAACGCAAGACCAACCGTCGAGGAAATGGGACAACAGTTTTCAGTAACTTAATGCTATAGTGTTGCGTAAATTGCTAAAAAGTGGAAAAATGATTAATTTTATTGAATTTAAATTATCCCTTTTCAATTTTTTTGTGGTCATTCGCCAGCGGGGAAGCATACTGATAAGCTTGATAACAAAACGATAAAGCATACGTAAGAGCAAAGCAATCAAATTTATATATTTCTGGTTGCCTGGTACAAGCTTAAAAAAGAAACGCCAGTTTACACGAGTTAAAGAAGAGACAAGTATGTAAGAAAGCGTTTCTCAAAATCGTGATTTTCTTTAGGTTTTTTTAATTGTAACGAGACTTTGAAGACTGAGTGAGGTATAAATTTGAATGCGAGGCATGCGTCTACAAGCATCGTTGCCATGCTCTGAATTGAAATAAGGCGTGTAAGTAATAAATCGATAATGGTTGACAGCTACTCTCAAATTCGTCCGTTCAGTAAAAAGTGGATGATTATTTCATTAAAATATTGTCACCTCTCAGAGACCTTTTTGGGAAACGTGGGAAACGTGGCACATTTCCTTTACGAGGTTGAAAAAGGTCGTTATATGACAGCTTTCTACCAATAAATCGGGCATATATAATCCGTAATATAGGTTTTTCCGCTATATGCGGATGATACGAAGGGATATAAACTCCCTGAAGTGCTGGCTGATCAAGATAAGCTGATTCTCCATTACCAGACTTATTGTTTGGTAGAAATAATAGTGGAATTACAGGCGGTCTTTTTCCGTTCATAATGGTGTGTTAAACCATATCTTCACTTTTCGTCGGACCTTTAGAAACTGCCTTGGATAATTAGGAGGTCTGAAAGCAAAATGCCTTCCAGTTGAGCACAGATTAAAAACAATTTGAAATCAATTTATTTTCAGTTTTTTTTGTCGTTTTTGGGTGAACATTATCACCATTGAACACCAAATGTAAAACGAAATTAAAAGACTTACTCCAAGTACTCGTATATGGAAATAAACGTGTAGTGATTAAACTGAGCGCAGAATTAAGCCCCTTCAGGAGAGATTTAATCTTGGCAGAAGGAAGGGGATATTGTAATTTGTTGTTTTAAAGTTAATAGTCGAAAGTAGTATTCAAATTACTTGCTTTTAACTCGCGAAGGAAACAGATATTTGCCATTTCAATGTTTATTGATAATGGTATTTTGTCGTAGATGAAGGTATTTGGCTCAAGTTGTAAAAAGTGATAAATTTCAACAATACAATTTTGAAAGCAATTTTTACAAAGGATTTCATATCACAAGAAATTTCAAAGAAATCCTGCTTAAATGTGAAAGATCCACGACAAGAATTTTAATTCATTTCCTTCCTGATAGTCGTTAATCATTCTTAATTCCTATAATGGCTCCTCGCAAGTTGTCAAAATTTCAAATAAAACCATTATCACCGATCTTTTATGAAAGGTCTCTCTGAAGATGTCTTTGAAGTTGGTTAAAATTCATGATTTTTTTATGCAGCTAGTTTTGTAATCCAGACGGCGAAGTAGGCGGCACTTGAATTAAGTAGTTTCTCTTTTAATGTCAGCAAATAAAAGTTTAACTGAAGAGTATGTAGTTCTGTTTGTAACTTATTTCCAATATAAAGTATTCGAATTCCTTCTTTCTTATGCAGTTAGTTTTGTAAGCCCGTCGGCGAACTAGACGGCACTTGAATAAAGTAGCTTCTCTTTTAAAAATGTCAGGAAACAAAAGTTTAAAAGACTACGTAGTTCTGTTTGTAACTCATTTCCAATGGAAAGTATTTTGCATCATACAGTTATTAAAGTTTGTGTGTTTCGATTATTCAGTTGCGGCTGTTCATCATGATGCTTGAAAAAGCATCTTTTTGACAGCAATGACTGGTATTTAACAGTTTTCCACATGAAGTAGGGAAAAACTAAGTTTTGTTCCCCGGTGAAAAGTGATCTATTTAATTAAAGTAATAGTGGTTATCCGTGAAGCTAAAATCGACTCTTACAGACTTGCCATGGACAATGATTTCGTTATCGCTACCCTCAGTTCAGCGGTAAATCTGACGATAAATAACGTGCTGTGTGAAATGTGCGAGTATAAAACCCCAAGATCTCGCTGAAAGCGTCAAGGATGGAACACATGTAGATGGTATAACTCTTCTAGTTTTCTTTCGGCTGAGGGTTGAGGAAATGGTCGGAAACGAGTTGTAGCCACAGAGTTGTTAGTGCTGCAGGAAGATGTGACAGGCAGTAAATCATAGCCTAAAGAGATTCTTACACTGGTTTAAATATTAAAACAATGGTTATCATATTTTTATGTTTACCTTAAGTTACCTCTGGACATATTCACTTGTCTGGGGAAGACTCGAAACTCCTTTTTGCAAAGAGTAAAAGTAATATTATGTTATTCCAAGATACTTTGAGAAAAAACTGAACGTGTTGAAGCGACTTATCTGACACAAAATAACGTGCGTGAACTGAAAGTTTCAGTGAATTGAAAATTCATTCTCTTAGCGATCGAAGTATTCAATACACAAGGCCGGAAACTCACTTTTGCTCTCACTTAATGTAGTGCAAGAGTCACACAAGGGAATGTCAACTGACCTGGACGAAAGTCATAGGACATAGGCCCGAATACATCCATGTACTGCACCAACTGACTGGCTAACTCTTCAGCACTGACTTCAAAAAAAACAACTGAGGAGAGGAATTTCTTGTCGGTTTCGTTATCAATTTAACAACGGAATTGAAATTATTTTGTACTGATCTCGTCTTTTTGAATCGTTTTTGAGTCGTAAGCAAATCATGAACAGCCTACCATGATTTCAAACGCGAAGTTTTCCAGGTGGGCTGAAGAAATGTAATTAAGTGTTATTTTTTTACTAAATAACGATGAATTTCAAGGCCAAGGCAGTGGGGAGACTTAAGAAGGCGTTGGGCTGCTTAGTTACTCAAAAAGATTCGGTATTTTCAAAGTCCTATATTTAAATAACAGCTGAAGATATATTTCCTGCCACTTTTCCATGATGTTTACTTTTTTACTGATGTTTTTTTTGTACTTTTTCGATGTCATAGTTGCCTGTCCCAGGGATGAAGAATACCTTTGCCTTACAATTATCAAAATTAAGGGTGTTGTTGCCTCAGGACACTTTTCTAAACAAAATTACCATTAACATTGTCACAAAAACAACCAATAAACACATACATAAAAGGAAACTGATCGGGGAAGGTTATTAATTTCAGTAGGCTGGCTGAAACGACAAAATATATAATAGCCACAACTTTGCCATTCGAGACAAATACCCAAATCTCCCTTTTGGCTTTAAATCTAGAGCTCTTTCCAGATAGTTGTATTGTGCATACAATGTTTATTCCGTTACCATGCTTTACACTACGGTAACTGTTTACTAAATGTTACTTCTTTCCAGAATAGAGCGATGATTTCCTAGAAACATGGAGTTAAAAGCAAGTTTAGTTGAAATTCGTTTCTAAAAACATGCCGAGACGCTGAAAGTCAAGGAAAATTCGAAACAGCTTTTGAAACACTAGCACTCCCTTAGGGGTCTTCTAATGGTTTATGTCTCCGCTCTCTAAAACGTCATCTTTTAGAACCAGGACAAACATTTTCAATGCGAACTTCATACGTTCATGTTTATGACTTACAGTCTAAGAAGGTGTACCTTTGTTTAAATTATTTTTTTTGCAATGTTTCTTAGGAGTGATACAAAACTCTTCCACGAGAAACAATTTTTTTTGGCAATTACGATCTAGTATATTTTTAAAATTGCTCTAATTATTGTAGCGTGTCGTGCAGTAGAGAAGTCGACTTATTTATGTTCGTGACCTTGGTAATGTGCACTTTTGCTGACTCACGAAGGGGCAGCACTGCAATTAAAAATTGTCGACCTCCACTAAAAACATATTTAATTTCTGACCATATATTTTTGTTATTTCACTTGCTTATAAACAGGCAGCTTTAATTAGCTGCAAATACGATTTCTTCAAAAACGAAACTTAAACTCTTTATATTCCCATGACAACATATGTATATATTATATGCAAATTATGCAAGCTGTGAATAAATTGGAAATCATCTTCGGCAACAACCTCTAATTGATGTAGATCGAATGTTGCAATTTAAGACCTCCAACAGATAACTTGGCACTTAAGTTAGGAAAAATGCAATATACAACGCAATCTCAGTAAAAAACAAAATCATGCAAAAATGAAGCTTACCATGCATGGGGGACACTTTCTTGAAAGTAACTTGATGTATTGAGTTAATAACATTTGCTATCGTAATATTTCCTTCAAATCGAGGGAAACTTTGAACTGAAAATACATCGTAGTTATGGCACAGAAACGCTAACTAAAAGCAACTTGTTCTAAATTGAATAGAATGAGGAACTTGGCGAGGATTACAACAACGTTGTTAAGTGGCATTCTCAACATTGATTCTTCACACAACGTTAGAGTTTCTCAGAATTTTAATTCATTCGTCATATACTATAAAGATTGCTCATTCTTCGTTTGTACTGTCCCGGCGTTCATTGTTGGCAGGGAATAGGTCTTTCCATGGTTATGTTTTTTACTCTTTACTTGCAATACCATCAGTCCTTATTGCCCCCAGTGGGGCATAGGGCCACTTAGTTACAAATACAAGTTGCTAAAAATAAACGTGCATGCAAGGAAATTAATTTCGAACAGAAACAAAATTGGCTCAAATCAACGTTAGATTATGTTACGCTGTAAATAACAAAAGAAATATTCGCTAAAAGGGCTTTCACTTCAAGTTAGTTTCGTATCATGGCGATGTGGTCCTCTTTCTCATGAAACCATGTGAATTCTGACCGGGTTTGCGATATCGGCTCTGCGCATGAGCAGTGAGGAAAGATAGCACACAACGCAGCAGATCTACGAAAACAAACCCATGTTATGGTCTGCGGGACTCAGTCGTCACATCTAGGTTACATAGATAAAATAGACTTCTTCTGGGTATCTGCCCTAAGTAGCAGTCAATAACCTCTGTTAACACGATTTAGTCAAATTGGCGCAACGTCTCTCCTAAGTGATTTTAAATTGCGGCAGGCATATTTTGCGTTTAGAACAGGTGGATATTTGCGCGGGTACCGGATTCTGCGGATCGGGTTTCGTCACAACAACACTGAGGGAAATGAACTCCAGAGTCCAAAAAAGAGTGGGATATAACTGCCTAAATTTATTAATTTGCGCATGACAGATGTGCAGACGATTTTTTTTTACGGAAGCCAAATGCCAAAAAATATATGCCAACACATAAAAATCGGACAAACGAGGTTAAGAAAAAGGAAAACATTCATTAGCGTGAGGCAATGAACAATGGTATTAAAATATTAATCATGTTGTGAAGTTTAAAACAATTTGTAGGTATTGCATCATCGGGAAACGTTCCAAGTGTTAAGCCTTCAGCTTAATTAAAGATATCGATTATCCAGCAGAAAGGGCTTCTAACAATCTAGAAAGCTCAGAAACAAAAACAGAAAGTTTACCTGTGCATATGGTTAAACAGCGATGAAACGGTTCAGTTAACGCTCACGTCTTCAAAATTGTCAAAGGCTTAAAAAGCATTTGTTATAATTGTCACTTTAAGGGAATGACTATTGACAGGCGAGCCGAGGCACTTGCCTTTGTGTTAAGTTTTATTTCAATGCCCCCTGCTTCAAGAGGTTATGCAGTTATAAAGTATATCGATGTAAAGGAAATCGATTTGTTTTATGTCACCTCGGTAAGAAGTTTTGTCTCGCTACGGTTGTGTACTTAACTGTTTGCTTGTTAATAAAACTGAGGGAACAAAAAGAAAAAACACATTTCCTGTTTATTTGTCAACTAGGAATTTGAAGGAATGAATTATTTACGACCAATTAAGAATGTTTATAACGCTTCTAATTCATCGTTTGCCATTTGCTTCGTGGTTGCTTTGATCGTGAAATAATCGACTTAATCGACCAGTGCGCGCCATATGCGTTTTCTGACTTCTTACCAAAAAGTTCCTTCATCGGCTGTCAACCTATTAATATATTAGCGAAAATAAATGTCTCCTGCTAAACTATTTTTACAAGTGAAAACGAGCGCTTGTCCATTTTACTTACATCATCGAAACCTTTTACGAAGTATTAAGATGTCATAATCCTGGTTATTGAAAAGAGCATTTTATTCCTTCAATTAGGCTCCTGTCCTCGCCACACCTGAGAAATTTGAAAGCAAAGGTTTCCCTTTAAAAAAGTATCAAGTATTTTTCGCCCATACCACGTCGGAGAAATTTTAAAACACAGGTATCACCGGTCACTTTGGATGTGTATTTAAGGAAAACTCTGGCAGGTAAATCACGTAATTGTCGTGATGTCATCGCTCTCAAAAAGCTTAGTTTTCAAAATGTTTTCTTTCCAAACTAAAACGCAGAGCCGGTGTTTCCAAATTTCTCCCTTTGAAGAATATTTTCGCCGGAAAAACTCTGTTTTCGTGACGAATTATTGTGGACGGAGCTGTAGAAATAATATATAGATTTAGCCAAGCCTAAAAGCGGACCTCCCGATTCAAAAGTTAACCATAAAGGGAAAAAAAACATTGTTTTTCTTCGTTTAGAAACTTAACATTATGATCAATTATGAGCATGTAATATTTCAGGGTGTGGTTTTGCCATTCTTTCCAGTTAAATTTTAAGACATTATACCCATTATAAGTGTAACTAAGATTGCAGAAATTACATGGGCAATAAATCAGGGACTTTCCAAGAGACGATTGCAAAAGGATATGTTGGAAGGAAAGTCCACAACATGGTAGGGGTTAACTTGTGCCAAAATTTTGCTTCTGCATGTGCTCCCTCTTTCTTTCTCAAAATGATAACATTAACCTTATTTGAGCCTGTGATCCAATGAAAAAACAGTACCTGGTCAGCTGTCTAGTTAAAGGAAATGCAATCTCAATGAGCTCTAACCCTGAGCATGTTATGGTCACGTGATACTGGTCAGTGGGTACCTTGTTTTGACAGCTTTCATAAACCAAAACATGAATAAACAATATCAAAGATGTACCTATTTCAATGATATTATCTTATTAACTTTCAAGGTATTAGGCTTGGTGCATGGAAAGTCATATCTTTTTTCACATTGATGGGTTATAATTTTTGCAAAGGCACGGGGCTCCACTCACACACAGGAGCTCTGCTGTAATGAGATTCATTCCCTGCTACTCAGCAACTGTTACTGGATTACCTTTAATTATAATTATTTTTAATTAAATAATGCCAAAAGTTAAATTATAAGGAAGGAAGGTATATCAGGAAGCTAAAAGAATTTTACAGTCACTCTACAACTGAAAGGTTATGAGGCATTGGTACATTGGTCAGCTAAGCCAAGATACATTCTCTATTTTCCAATTCCCCATAATGCAATCTGTCAATCTGCCCTGCTCAGTTCTCTGAAATAAAAATCTCACTTACATACATTTAAAATATTTACCATAAAGAAGTTCTTGTCCTGACCCGTCCTCCATAATAGAAAACTATCATTTACAGCCCTGTAAAAAAAATTAGGGCAAACAAGTTCCTAAGAATAACACGGCAGGGTCTCACTAAAATATTCCTGAAACTATTAGAGCAAAGAAGAGGGGAGAGATAGAGAGCAGGGAGAGGAGTGCACTGCATGTCACCAACTAAATTTCTTATTTGTATGTAAATGATATTTTTCTTTGGAGAAATGGACAGGGTGTGGATTTCTTTGCCCTAAACTTTTTGTAAGCATATGTATTAAATGACAATCTACAATGTTCATTATAACTATCTACTTTTAAAGAATATAACTGTACATGCACCAAAGCCAGACATGTAAATCCCTAAACCTCTTGAAAGGAAAATAGGGGCTATGTCCCCTTGACCAAAACAAATAGAAACGAAAATCAAGGTAGAGCTCCATTTGCAGACAGGGTAACACGCATGAATTCTTGATATTTTACATAAGCATTTCACCAAACCCAATTAACTGGACAAGAGGAAATCTAAATAAACGCAACATGCATATATCACTACATCTGAGTATCACAGAGCAAATCCTGAATTATCAAAGAAAGGATACAAAAGATTCGTTTCAACTTTATTATCATTCAAGGCAAATCTAAGCAATGTATTTTATGAGCCTGGAAACGTCCAGAAGTTTAAGAACTTGCAGTGTTAAAGTTTAACAATTATTCACGCTAAAGCATAGATCTGAATATTATTTTTGCCGACGGCTTTGCTTCCACATTATCGACGGTGGCTTTACTGGCTAGTCTTTAACCAATAACCTAGAAATCACCAGGCATTTCACCAATCCGAATAAATTGAACTAACAAAAACGAGGCAAATTTCCATACTTTGGCTGTGTTTTCACTAGGCCGATTAACTAGCTGAACATTCTTCCAAGGTGTTTGTTTACAGACCGACATAAGCTAGTTAAACATGACATCGGTTTTCACTGGGAAATTTTAAGCCACTAATAACTTGGAAGATTCAAATTACAAATCTGCGCAACTTTCAAAAATGGCGGGAGAGAAAGGGCTTTCAATGAGTTCACTAGTAATGATCCTCGCTATATTCTTGCTAAAGAGGAGTTTCGTTCAGAGGATGCAACTAATGTCTCGCTTTCGCTGCTCCGGACTGAGCTTGTCGAGGGTGACGCATGTGGCATAGGAACTTGGTATAAGAGAATTGCTGGTTGTTCGTAATGCGGGAATTCAATTGACTAATTGATTCTACATGCCGACGCTGTGAAACAGGTAAGGCCCTTGACGAGGGATCTGAGCATCCAACGGGTCCGGCGGAATTGTAAAACGACGAAAGAACTGGAAAGTGTTTTGCAATTCGTCACCCATGTTTACAGGTGTTTACAAGCATACATGGTTTTGTTTCGAAGGAACCACGAGGCGACCGTCTGGAAAACAATTCAGTTGCCACATTGTTTGGCAGGCATCTGTCACTACACACGATGCGATTGGCTGCGGTATTAGTTGGGACAAGTTAACCCATCTTCGAGAGTTTCCTGCCGTGAAGGCGAGCAAAACCGTTGTGCCTGTGAAAACAGTTGGCATTTTAAACTCACTAACACTAGACAAAGTGTTTTCACTGTATTTCCGGACTTTTCTGACTTTATCTAGCTAAAATTGTCCTAGTGCAAACACAACCTTCGTAAATAGAATTTGCAAATAACCACAAACAAGCAGTGTTTACAAATGAGCTTACAGTCTTATCATTTTTGACGTGACGTTCAGCGAGGTTAGCGAAAACTATTTGTTTACAATATGCAACTTACACGGAACAACTTTCAAAAAGCGACTCAAGAGTTATTGTTTAGCAATGAGCGAAACAAAACGATATAATCTATAAAATGTCTCGCAGCATGGCTTGAAGTCAGGAGGAAAAAAAACTATTAGGATGAAGCAACTTGATATTTTTTCTAATTTATTAAAAAAACACCACAACAATAGGTCAATGCAGTCGCTTATCACAAGTTCGACCAAGCAGATAGAAGCTTGCAGCAAAAGTAGTGAAGACTGAACTGAACTAATCTTTTCGATAGATCAAGGAATCAAGCACCTTTTCAGCTGTAGACATCATTTGACTTTCCTTGCAGGGCTCCAGATCTCGAAGCGAATTAACTTGGCAAGTTGACTGTAGTCTTCTTAGACAATTTTTCGGACATTTCGCCCCCTTTCTCAAGCTCTAGCTAGCTCTGTTTCATGGCATTGCTCGGTATTCTTTCATCTCCGTTTTAAAAAAAATGGGTTTCTGATCGTGGGTTAGGGTTAGCCTGAGCAAAAACTGGGAGGCTGGAGGGAAATAATTCATAGAAATCGACTATTTTCATGGGATAGGTGAGGGGAATTTCGAGAAGTCCGAGACTGCAGGCATACTTGAAGAAATTGGGCTTACCGACGTTACCCCAAGTTAAGGTAAGATTTCTCGCCACTGAGGAGCCAGAGGGAAATATCTAGCCCATTTCCTTGGTGCTCCGTCCTACCATATGAAAATTAAGGAATGGACAATGTCTAGTGTGCGTCCATCTAATTCGGGTTGCACGCGGATAGCTGGGAGAGAACTTAGGTAGGGTAAGAGATGCTCGAGGCGCAGCCGCGAACATCTCCTGCTACCTAAGCGCCCTTCCAACTATCCAAGTGCATATCGAATTGGATGGACTCACGCTATACATTGTCCCTTGCTTTTATAACAAAGCGAGACATTTTTCACGCTGAAAAGTCGAAATTTCCCCGACTATGACGTCAGCCTGAACCATCTCTATAAACCGTCCATTTCTTTTTCACAAAATATTAGCAAATCAGGGCGCGCGTTAGCATGTAACTATGTTATAAGGAGAGTTCATTCACATTCAAATTGAACCGCTCATTTTTATATGAATCATTTTGCACCGGGCCTCGGTTTGATAAAGAGGCTCATGTCAACTTGGAAATGGGCTGTCCTCTTGTTCGTCGACTTTTTTCATCCGTAAAGGGAAATTCCGAGAAATACGACATTGAAGGCTTTTATCAGTTTCACTAAACATGTAAAACCTTGGATTGTAAAACCACGTCATGGTATTAAAAGCTATCAGTTTAAATCTGTTTGTGGCAGTTTTATTTTGTGCAAAGTTGTTACAAAATTGCCCGAAATTGCCTCAAACACCCTGAAATTATGTTGAAATGCAAATGAGAAAAATTAACCGTGAAAAAGACTATCAGCGTGTTGAGCCATAGCTAACTCGTTCTCAGATTTCCTGCTCACTTTCAAGAGTTTACATATAACACTAGCGTACAACTCTTAAAAAATGAGATAATTGAAATACAGAATATTTCTGGCTTATAGAGCTTATACTACAGTATTTTGCTATTGCAGAGTGTAATGCCAACAGTTATACTTTGAGTAAAAGCCACACAAATCATGCTTGCTTTAGTGCGGATTACGGAAAAGTCTAGCAAGATCAACAAGCTTTAAATTTGATCAATTCTGCAGAAAAACATAGCAGCATTTTTATTGACCATGACAAATAGGGACGCCTCGTGATTGTAGATTATTATTAGAAGCTTATTAAGTTTATTTTAAGCTTAGAAAACACTTGAATAACAAGATGGTTATGTATTACAGTTAATGTGGCCCTTTCCCCCGTGAGGGGTAGGGTACCTCAGTAAGATATAAAGTGTAACCTCATTAAATGGAAAAAAAAAAACTATGAACGGGGTGAACGTGTCAACTTTATTTCGTTTCGTACGACTAGAAGCTTGCGCATAGTTCAGTTCTAATAGGCCATTTGTTTCCTGGTGTGCTGAGCACGGGTTTAGCGAATTCAGTTTAGATACCGTATCTTATCACACCGGGATCACATTGAGAACTTAACGCTAATAGTAACATAAATGAGAATCTTAAAAATCCTATCCTATCCCACGGCATATTCTTGCATAGTCCATATATATGGGAGTATCCCAGGGGAATTAAGGCTCGGAGCTTTGGACTTCAGTATCGATGTGAGGGTGCTAAAAATGTTTCGCCGTTAACCAAGTAAAATTATTATTAAAGTACCCATATCGTCAAAATTTTTATATTTTGATCTGATTCTATATATCACCCAATGAATTTCTGCGAAAAAAAATTCAATTTGGATATAATGCAATTTTTTTAGAAGTTTTAAAAACGTTCAAATTTGACGTCATTTTGGTCCACCATTCGCACTAGTCTTCCCTTGGTTTGGAATGAGTTGTGACGTAGATTAAGGAACACGTGACTTCAGGCTTGACTCATCTCGCTTGTTTTACCACTGTAAATTTAACTTAGTAGTTGATACAAAATGCTGGAAAGGAGCATTTTGCATGGACCACGAAGCTAACTTTACAGAGGTAAAACAAGCGAGATAAGTCAAGCCTGAAGTCACACGTTCCTGAACCTACGTCAATCTATGTCGACAAGCATGTCGATCATGTGATCAGCGGCACGGGTAGACCGCAAGAAAATAGCAATATATTTCAATAAAGTGGTATAATTCTACAATATATTTTCTACAATTCTACAATATATTTTGGTATAATTCTACGATATATTTCAATAAAGTGGTATAATGCTACAAAACTTTGTGATGGTCGATATGAAGTACAATTACCTGTGAGGGAGGTATTGCAATTAAGTGAGAGAGCCTCTTTTTGTGTAGCTTGAGTGTAAATCCAAGTTGCCATTGTAAATCTGACGGCTTTACAAAGAAACCTTGACCATGAGGGAGAATGGGTACTAGTAATTTGTTTCTGAGTCACGCAATCACCGCGGCAAGGCAATCGAGAACCGAAGCTTTTTGCTAGGACATTTTGACTGAAAGATTGTCTGAAACTCCTTCATAATCCTCAAGGGATCATGGATCTTGTACCATGCTGTGGGGAAACCATGGAGGTCTCATGAAAACGTTTCGCCCCATTTCAATGGCAATAAGATTTTTTTTCAAAAGGCTATTTACCCGTGCTTTTAATTTCCGACCCCTCACTTTTCATTTTTGTTTGTTACAAATAATCCCAGCTGACAAATGAGGTTTTTTTTTTTCAAAATCCACACGTAAACCTAAAACAATACAAACTACGGCGAACCTACTTTTTGAGTATGGGTCGCCTTTATAATTTAGTGATGGAGTGGAATCTATAGGCTGGTGAGGTGGGGTAGGCATTACAGTTGTTGCTGGTTAGCAAAATTTTAGCACTTGGGGAGAGGATCTTTTAATAACTTGGCATGAAGGGATAAGGTTGGAGAAGATTGACATGGATTTACAAACAACGAAATTGAAAAATTTAGGCTAAATTTTTTAAACCGTTAAAAAGTTACGTAGCTCCTTTAAAACTTTATACATTAGTGGAATAGGCTTCCGACATCACAACTGGGAACAAAGGTCATTTCACTTGTGGATTTCGGTCGTTTTCTCTCCTCGTCTTTTCTCCATTTGGGTGCTCCAAGAAAACCTGTACTTTACTCTTACTCCTTTTCACAACAGCCGCTTTGGACCGAACACGGTTTCCTTTAGGCACAGTGAAGACGATATAACGCTGCGAGCGACCACACAGCCAAAGCAAAAATGAAACAGGCGCGCGTGTTGTGCACTGAGGGGCCAGGCCTCCTTTCCAAAACGAGTCAGTGATTGGACTTCTGGATGACTGTGAAAGGACAGGATTTAACGAATTTTTATCGGCCAAATGCCGTCTAAAAGCTCTTGTTTTCAAATTGGTTGCCATGGGAACGGATCAACATTTACGAGTGTGTTGTAAATGACTCCTTCTCTTCACCAGAAAAAGTAAAGAAAGAAAATAACAGTTGTTATTATTATGGGAAGTAGAGGCACAAAAAGAACAAAACCTGTTGAAGGAGAGCATCTCAAATTAAACAGCTCAAAGCTAGGGTCGTTTGTTTGCTTTCTTCCCGACTCTCCCTTTTACAGCTATAAGAAAACTCCTGTTCGGTCTTGTTCTTTTCTTTCGCCGAAGAGGCCGTGAAGGACAGAGAGAAACGTTTGTCTTCAATTCTTCGGAAAACCGATCCAAATCAGTTTACCAACTGTTGAGATCAGAAACTCTTTCCCCAACAGCACTTTTCGTTTGCTGTTAGTTTGATTTTCATGTTAACTGAGCAGTTTGAAGTTGTTTGCTTGTCCGAGATCGCAGTCGAAGGGAAATGTTGTTGTGTCGCTTTGTCTGATTTTTGAATGAGCATTAAAGCGCTGTTTATCGTGCTTTTGACTTCATGTAAGCAGGACGAGATTCAATAAAAAACAATATATTTTTTAAAAGCCTTAATGTTGTAAAAGAAATGATAAGCGTGCAGCACTGCAACTAACTCGATAGTTGCACGCTGCACACTCACTATTTCTTAATTAGTGGCCTTCACTTCATGAAATTGCATGTATAAGGAGATATAATGAACCCGCAAACATCGTGTGTACGGAAAGGTATACTGACGAGTACTTAAGTGTATGTATAAGGCCTGTATAATGATCAGTATACGTCTGAATCATTATACTAATTTATCACATCGAAGGAGACCATGACTTCTTAGTGGCTTACCTATCTGCAATTTTATATTAACAAATTCAAAGCCTTTCGCTTGAAGGGCTTCAATAGGGGGATCCATGCTGACGTCATTGTTTACATTTTTGCTCATTTGCATACGGGTTTGCTTACAGAAATCAACATGTAAGGTATGAATTGACTTCAGGCAGCTAAAGAGCTAGTAAAACCTAAGTGATGTTGAAATTCTTAGTCCTTTGTGTGTAATATTGAAGGAGAACTTGTCTCTCAAAAACTGCAAAATTCCTGGGTGGCAAAAGCGCTATGAGCTCATACATTCTTTGTAAAATTTTGAGTTTTTAAACCCGTGTAGCACAAAAAGTAATCAACACATCAGGCTCAAATTCATTGGCAGAGTTAATCGTACTATGACCTTTCAATATTCAGAACTGATTTATTTGTAGCTCCATCAGAAACTGAATTGCTTATGCTAATGAGGCAAATATTGTAAACAAGGATTCCCCTATTTGCTAATAAATACAAAAGCAGATATACAATAGACCCTTTGCAGGATCCAGTCACATGGTACAGAATAAATTACACTGGGACGCAAATGACGCAGTGGGACTTCCAAAACAAAGAAAAGTTGGGCTGGAGTGGTACGAGTTCCTTTGTTTTGGAAGTCCCACTGCGTCCTTTGCGTCCCAGGGTAATTTATTCCGTACCATGTGACTGGATCCTGCAAAGGGCCTATTTGCTGCATGCACTGATGTTAGTGGCCAAATACAAATTTATTCAAACGGGTACAAAGGAAACTTCAGGAAAGCTTTTAGCTATAGCATTTAGTGATTGTCTCATACCTAACAGAGAATCAAACTCTAGTGCGGAATAATTATTAAATGCAGAAGAACATGTATTAAGGAAAGAGGCAATAAAGCTGTCATTTCTAGCAAAAAGATTGAAGAATAGTAAATTTCACTTCATCTCCTACGCATTTCATTTGTGGCTCTGTCTGGCAAACATGTGAGGCAGTCACTGAAGATAATGTTTCAGTCTGTCCCTCAGCCCTTGTTTTAATTTCTAGCAAGCATTGTCCACCTAACTGAATCTTTTCACCAGTACTTGTATTAGTTAGCATAGAACATGCCTCTCCGTCAAAGATACGGTCAGATGATGCAGCAGACCGGTTGTCGGATGCAAGCACAAACATCCCGCATTCAGACAGTGTTAAGCCAGTTTCAGCACTAAAACATACAGCTGCTGCCTCCTCATAGATAATGCCTCTCTGAAAGTTTCTAAAATTTTTGGTTGACTCTGGAAGCTTGTTTTTGATGCAGTCCCATGTTGCACTAAAGTCTTTCTTTCCATAGAATCCTATGAATGCAGGGGCTTAGGAGGAGGTTATCCTGCCATGCTCCAGATCTTTGCTTTAACGTGTCAGTACTAGCTGATGATGGCTGTGTGGGACAGCAGTTGAGACAAATGAATTTGGCGGCTAGGAAGGAACTCTTGGAAATTTCCAAGTCCTTTTTAAATGCTTCAACATGAGCAGTATCAATCGCAGATTTCCCTGCAGGATTTGACATGTATGAGCTGTTCACCCCCTGTGGCACTTTTCGTTTTCTCCCCCCAGGTCACGGGTCAGAGCATGCTGCTCAAACTTAACTGTACGGCTGAGGGATTGGGGAAGTTTTTTGGCAGATGACATTTTTAATTGGACTAGTTTAAAGCAGAGAGCCGCATTATGTTTACAGAAACCACGCTTCCCTGCAGCACATGATCTATTTCTTGCAGCTAATATTTTCCCACTGAGTTTATTAAGAAACTTCAATGCAAGAGTACACTACAGACCCAGAGGTTGTGCCCTTGGCCTGCTTCATCGCCGGTCTCGTGTGCCCCTCCAACAAAAACATATCAAGTTACATCCAGGAAACAGGTTGATTAGGAAAGCTTTTCCTGACGTTTCTCAAAGTTAATTTTTTTGTCTTAGAAAAGGCATACCCATCTGTAAGGTGTCTTTTCTCCTCGGAATTTTGAAAGAACTCTTCAACAACGGAATGCTTAACTTCAGGTATCTCCTCCAGAAACAAGGTCCATCCCTCGGTGGGAATGGCTTCTCCATAAAGAAATTTTTAGTCGCTCCTTGGCGTTTAGGTTTCCTTTTCTTCTTCTTCTTGGTTTTTTCCATCTGGATCTTTCAGCAACAGCTAGCTTATCCCAACCATATTTGATGTACGAGTTGCTTCTTTAAGAGCTTCTCCCTGAGAGACCGGGGCAGACTTGGAAATGAGGGTCGGCTGATTTCGCTTAAAATTGGTACACAATGTTGTCATGTGGACTTAGGTAATATGCCAAAGTTTCAGCTGCAATTAATTTTTTTAGCCAAGTTCTGGATATCAGCCTCTCAGGGGTCCCCAGAGGCTGATTTTCAGTGCAATTTTGGCAAAAAGATGAGTAACCTGGCCCTTCCAGTTTCAACAAAGCGTGTCGGTAAAAATCAGCTATTTAATTTCGAATAATACCTTTTTCTTGTAAGTTATGATTTAAAGACTCCGAGGCTAAATGTAACCGAAAATACTTGCTGTTAATTAGAAATTTTTATGTGTTTTATTGGGACCAATCAGATTTTGGTCCGGCAACGGTACGGTTATAAATTACGTGGAAGTAGTCTTGAAAATTATACCGATAATAAAAATTATACGAATAATGGAGCGGCTGTGAAAAGGATATATTGTATACATAGCAACCCATCTCTTGCCCGGTTAATAACAATCTACCATTGCATCTTTTTTGGTCTAAACTGCAATATTAAGTTTATCATGATAAGTGAATAACAAGCCTGTGGCTCCAAGTAAAGAAGCGCTAATTAAATCAGGAAATCCTCAGGACAACCACTACGCTTGCCGTAGGTTATATGGTAAAGTCCTCACCACGCCCAGTGTCTCATACCTGCCGGAGCTTAAATTGGTTATTGCTCTTCTTCCCAGGATGATAATAACCGGCTCCCATTTATACATCAAATAATGATAATGTTTATTTCTTATATTTCGCAGTCTAACATGCGATAAAGATATGATTGAATGCGCATTACAACATAAAAATTTTAAAGTAATAAATGACTAATCTAAATAATAATAATAATAATAATAATAATTTACAATTTCGGAAAACAATAAAATTAAAATATGAGTTAATAATAGAACTAATAAAAAGCTAATTTAAAAAGATGTGTCCTTAGTAAAGCTTTGAAAGTATTCAATGATTGGCATTTTTTAATTTCTAGAGGGAGTCGGTTCCATACTTTGGGCGTGACATTTTCAAACGCCCTATCCCCTGGTGTCGTTTTTGTTCTATAGGTATCGTCGATTAGAAGTATGCCCCGGTGTGATTTTAATTGGTACCGCGAGCTCTCATTGATTTTTATCAAGCCTAAAAGATACTGTGGTGCGACGCCGTAAATACATTTGTGAACTAGCATTGCTATCTTGAATTCTATTCTGTGGGTAACCGGAAGTCAGTTCAGGTTGATCGGTGATACGGATAACTCAATCTTAGCCTACGATATCGGGAGGATTTTGGACCGTAAGATTCCAAAGATTCGGACGGAGCTTGATGCGTGCACTCTTCATCCTGGGGCGGTGGCTGAGAATAAAGTGTTTACAGGCGATAGGAAACTTGATTATTTCAACTGGGCGGAGAGAGGCATTTTGAAAGAAAATTGCCTTTCCCAAGCCGACATGGTGATGCCTTAGTATTCAGGAGCGCTCAATCCGGAGTCCAGCCACCTAGCCATTAGGCCGCCACCGTGCTATGCGCTAGGTAATTGCTTTTGAATAGAATCCGAATTCGCCGTTTACTTCATTACATGTTTACTTCAATCTGTTGTAAACTGATAAAACGCAACAGCGAAAAAATGTATGGTCTGCACTTTAAAAGAATGTTGCATGACATACTGTCGGTTGATTTGTTATTTACAAGAAACGAAACTAAGCTAATTAAATGTGTTCAGTCTGTTAGCGAATTTGTTTCATTTGAGTGCGCTTGAGAGGCAGAGGAGCAACAGTCTGGCTATTACAATTTAATCTTCTAGAAAACTAAAAAATTAGTATACAGAAGTTGATTCTGAACCAAACTCCAGTGTGGCTTGCCTGGTATTACAAAGGATAAATTAAAGACGATTGTTATTTGCCACGTCACCGCCGAAAATACAGCTGTTTGCGTGACCAAAGTGGGCCCTTTCCATCGAGGAATTCAAGGAGAAAAAAGAAGAAACCGAAGAAAGTTACAGCTGACGTTTCAGATAGCATGTTTCAGGAGTTCAGCAAACTACAGATAATTTTATCGCGGCCTTGTCTCGTACGCATGAATCGACCTGAATTTTCATTACTCGCAGCAACAACGCACTCAAGACCAATTTATCGCTTGGCTAAGGTTTTTAATGTTGCTTCACGTTTAAGAGATTATAGGAAAGGGGCATGCCTCTAAACCTGAAACCAGGTAAGCATTTATAGTAAGAGAATTTATCCAGACAGTCACACTTTGCCCATAGACTGGACTTAGGTACAATTGCATGTATTTGAAATCTCCTAAAGGTTCAAAGCGATTTTCAAGCAGTCTCGTGAGAGACGTTGTGATTGCATTTAGAATGATTGCTAACCTGTTTTCCTTCCTTCTACGAAATGGGACCACTAAGCTTGGCTTATTTCCTGATTTAATTAGCATTTCTTTACTTAGAGCCACAGGCTTGTTATTCACTTATCATGACAAACGTAATATTGCAGTTTAGACCAAAAAAGATGCAATGGTAGATTATTATTAACCATCAAGAGATGGATTTGAAGTATATATGAAATAATTCATATTTGTACTGCGGTTGTAGATGAAAGTG
>CM042747.1:40083577-40123698 GCA_022496165.2 Catalaphyllia jardinei | reverse complement strand
CATATTTTCCCGTGCAGTGAAGTGACGTGAAGTATATATGAAATAATTCATATCTGTACTGCGGTTGTAGATAAAATTGAAGAGTGAGCATCGCAGTAAATTTTCCAATTTAAGCAACTGGAAAGAGCAAGCCTGAAAAAAATCAGGGCTTCAACGGGATTCGAATCCGATGATCACTCTTCACTTTCAAGAGATGGATTGTTAGATATACAATTATATATCCTTTTTCACAGCCGTTCTATTTTCCGTAATTTTCAAGACTAATTCCACGTAATTTATAACTGTACCGGACCAAAATCTGATCGGTCCCAAAAATTAACGGCAAGTCTTTTCAGTTACATCTAGCTTAATAGTCTCTAAAGTCATAATTTAGAAGTAAAAAGGTATTAATCGAAATTAAATAGCTAATTTTTACCGACACACTTTGTTGAAACTTTAACCGGAAGTGACCTGGTTAGTCATCTTCTTGTAAGATTTTTCTTGGTAAAAAAGCCTTAACCTTAGTATTTTTTTCTTGATCTTACTAAACCAAGGGCTGAACTTTGCACGAATATGAAGACATCACGATATCAAACAGGGCATGGAAAATATAAGGTCTGAAAAACAGGCCATTCCGGTCGGCTTCCCATATGCTTCAAATAGGTCCAAGTTGACGTAACAGCCACTGGCTAACGAAAAATTCCCATGAACTGATTTGTTTACCCATATGAAAAGGCTAAGAATAGGGCATTACAAAGATAGTTTTCTTTTTTTTCCTAAATTAATTGTACATTGCTAACAGAGAGATTGAAAAATGGCCAAAATTGCACCGAAAATCACACTCTGGGGACCTCTGAGAGGCTGATATCCAGAGCTTGGCTGAAAAAAAATTCATCGAAGCTGAAACTTTGGCATATTACATAAGTCCACATAACGATTTTGTGTACCAATTTTCAGCGAAATCGGCCGACCCTCATTTCCAAGTCTGCCCCGGTCTCTCAGGCAGAAGCTCTTAAGATAAAAAAAATTAAACACCCCATCAAAACCAGTTTGGCTTTTTCCTGCCCAATTGCAAGTTTTGAAAGTCGCAACATTGAAACAATAACAATTACACTGTAAAAAAATTACTTGGATCTCTTGATCAAGAAATGCTCGTACCAGACGGCATTTTGTTATAAAACCAAATTGATTACTTGGATTTTAGCCCATTGAGGGTAAATCAGTCACTTAAATTTCTACATCCACGGCACTTCAGCCACCTCTCACCCCCTGCTCTACTCAATTCCTCAACGTTTTCTTTAGTTTGGCACCTGTAATTTCTACTTCATTAAGCGTTACACCGCCTGCTCTGCGACCGGCCGCCATGATGTTTGTTTGCAATCCCAAGCAACATGGCGGACTCCGCTACAGTCTGAGGAAGGCAAAGGAGGGCTGGTATCCATTCTCGTCCCCAGAGCCACGCGTTTATTTAGCGAGAATGAAAGTCGGGTATTTTCACTTGCTTATGCTTGTTGGCTTGTGAAAATCAGCTTGCTATAACTGCGTTTCGGCTACTAACTTCGATTTCCAAACAAAAAATCTCCTCGCTTAAATAGAAAACAACGCACGCATAAATCCAATGCGAGTGTATACAGTAGATACAGTGTATAATTATGATAATTATAATAACTAATTATATTATATTTAATTACTCTAATTAATTATTAAACCGCGATATGGCGACCTCTGTTTCTGTAGCCTAAAAAAATCCCAGTCCTTAATTAATCTTAATCATGATCTGATATCGACCAGTTAATTCGCCTAAAATTCTGTTGGGCATTAGTGGACTATTTCTACTGCTTGGCATTTTTCATCAGCAAATCGCAGATGTTGTTTTCTACTAGGGAGTCACATTCTGTGAGCAAGTCTTTCGTCATAGCTAGTTTTTCTTTTTGTTCCTGCAACTGATTTCGGTCTAAGGCAGTCCATTGGGCAGTTATCAGCCATCATCGCCTGCGCCAGGTTTCCCTTCTACAGTTGCTTTTCTGCATA
Source organism: Catalaphyllia jardinei (assembly GCA_022496165.2). Classification (NCBI taxonomy): domain Eukaryota; kingdom Metazoa; phylum Cnidaria; class Anthozoa; order Scleractinia; family Caryophylliidae; genus Catalaphyllia; species Catalaphyllia jardinei. The sequence goes on along the minus strand of CM042747.1, from coordinate 40,121,688 downwards.
ATACTGATCGCGCTCACCCCTGATAAAGGTGTGACCGATCCATGTTTTCAGAGTAAAACCTCCGTCTGCTTTCGAATTTCTTCCGTGTAGTGTAGACATGACCAAAAATACTACTTAAAATCGTTGCAGATGCAAGTTTCTCTTCAAACACCAACAGAGTATTTCCAGGATATTTATCAAGTTGAAGTTTACAAAGATAATTTTTTTTACGTCAACGGCTGCAAGAAGCGAGTTCGCCTATCTGATGAACGTTTCCAGCGCTCGCCCTTTGTCAGTGCGAAATATACTTTGTTGGTACTCCCAGTCAAATTTAGCCAGTACATAAGGTCGGGTTAGAGGCTTGATATATCGAGACTTGGCCCCCTTCCACTATCAAAAGTTCATTCTATTCCCGTCGTTTTTCTTCCACCTGCGTCGACCGAACGGTCAACTAGGCTGAGTGCCCGGATTAAGAACTCAAGGCGTCTGCGTGAATAGAGGCAAGCATATCTTTCTCTGGAGCCAAGTGAACTGTTAATAGTAACTTAGATAGAGGTTTCCATAACGGAGAGATTTTTTTGTTACTATTTGAAAAGCCCGCCCTCCAGGGAGTACTCCCCCAAGGTTTTGGTGGAGTGTGCGGACTGAACGTCGCTTATAACATACCTGTGTCCTCTTTCAGACACGCGCAGTGAGCCAAATTAAAAGTCCATTCTGCATTCCAGACCTCTTAAATTAGTACACGACTCTAGTGTATGACTATAGCTAACCAGAATAGCTTCCATTGGTGAAGGGCTACAACGTTGATGCGAAAAAAAAGGTAGTTCCTCATTGGTAAGCAAAATAACCCAAGCCAAACCTGAGTGGAAAACATACCCTATTTACCTTTTCAGACCAAAACAGCTCAAAAAGCTTACCCTTTGGGATTTCACATACATATACAGTCCACAAGAGAGTACCTTCCCCGCCCCCTCTTGGAGTAATAGTTTAATTTATCCTCCCACCCTCGCTGTGCCTCCCGTGTCACCTCTTTCAACACCTTTTTAATCGGCAATGGCTCAGACTCTAATCGACGCCAAGAAGAGCTGAACAGCTGATCGTTGTTTCAGCCGGAATCTTTTCAACATTCTATAACGTTTCCTAATTACCTACTTTGCCAAAGTGACATTAGAAAACGATTTTTGCAGGTGTGATCATTTTTGAGTTAGAAGAAGATGAAGAATTGTGTTTTTAGTACTTTCCAACATCAAACCCAAACTATTTAAATCAGAGATCAACATTTCTTTCAATTTTCAAAACAACACATACCTCTAATTAAAGCATTGGCAAACACAACAGTTTCCTTTCGAAGTTAAACAGCGCTTCCTTTCTGTTCGTCCTAGTGTCTGCTCATTTTTTTAAAGAATTGCAAATAGGTTCTCCAGAGATTTAGAGGATTTAGCAAACCCTTGAGTGGATATAAATAGCATTGAGATAATGCTTACATTCCTTATGTTGTAATAAGTTGTTTGTACTCGCAAAGCTGGAAATAAGATAAACTGACTCTTGTTTCGAAATTCGTTTGTGTAGGGTATTTGTAGATAATCGGATTAGCAATTAAATCTTTCAAGGTTTTAAGTGTCAATGTCCGTGTGGTTTCTATTAGCTTCCGAACTCTCTCCTCCTTGTTAGATTTTGACCAGCTTTATATACTTACAGCATAACTGAATGTCTTAACGTAATGTTGGTAAGTTTATTGTAAGTATAGTATTGTAAGTAGTTTAGTGTAATTATGTATTGCACGTGAGCTTTTTCAAATTAATAAAAATCAGAAGATTAAAAAAAAAGCTGGATGTCTTTTCACTGAGTAAAACTGTCAAAGTTAGAGCCGAAATAATTACAGTCCCGAAACGTCACTTGTATCTGGATATTTATGGCATTTTTTTCAGGCGGTGTGCCCTTTTGAACAGTTGAAATATCCTGTCCAAAGCTAATCAAATTTTATATGTCTTTCTGTACTCTCGTCTGTGTGTTCGCAGAGGGGCCAAACTATAAGAAGTAAACCTAACAACTGTGCATTATTTACGTTTCCTGGGGTAGAAATCGTAACTATTGCTGCTTTTCGATAAAGCCGGGAAACACATTACCCTGTTTAATTCCAGAACGTTTTTGGGGTAAAGAAATTTGTAGCTAATGGCATAATTGATTGCTTCATTCAACATTTTAAACGTTAAGAGGAGTTACGATGTAAAAATATCACGGCATTTCCTCTGGGCCATGAAAACGGACTTTAAACAGTGTTGATCAATTTTCTTGCTTGAAACCGGTTGATATGAAAGAGTATTAGTAACTAATCGGATCAGATCTTTGGAAACGGCAACTTTTTCACAAATCTGATGGTAAAATCATTAGTAATCTATTGAGAACGTCAAATCTGAGAAACATATTAAAAACAGAAGTGGACGATTGAGTTTTAAAATAGTCCAAAATAACCGCCTCCCCCCGGGGGAGGGGGGGGGGACCTCATCGGGCGGACAAGCCGGCCATTCAATTCCCCTTTAAACACTACACCCTGAAAATGTTTCCGTCTACACTACGTCGAAGAAATTTGAAAATGCAACAATCAGCGGCCATTTTGGATTTGTGCTTGAGGAAAACTCAGTCAGGAGAAACACATGACCATGGTAACGCACCGCCATGTTTACAGAAAGCTCCACGCAAAAATAAAAAAAGCCAGCCTTTACAATATTAATTCCTCCGAATTGAAGAGAGTCTTCGTAAAGCTTCGTTTTCTTGACAGATTAGCGTGGACGGTAGGCCTAACCGTGGAGATAAACCCCCGTTTTCAAATTCTACCGTGTGGAGGGCCCTAGGTTTTTCCTCGCTGTCTATATCGTACTGCATTATCATCCTTTATATTTTCAACGTCTCTCCGAAGCTAACACGCCTCTATAAAGGGCGGATACAAAAGTCGTCATATGTAGGAGGTGATTTTGTGTCTTCGCACATAAGCTTCAATCAGAGTGATATTTAAACATCTGATAAAAATGGTGGCACATTTTTGACCTAGGTGATTACCGTTATTTTGACATTTCTCAGCTGGTGCCCGCGGAAACATGCCCGTGAATGAAAACTTTAAAGCTTCTAAATCAAGTGCTGCCGCAAATAAAAAAAATCATGTAAACAAGGTTAGGGAAAACTTGAAATACAGGTATCCCCGTTGTTAGTAAACTTGAATGCTGATACATGTACTAGATAAATCTGGGTTTCCAGTACATCGCTTTCTTGGAGCACATTTTTGTAAGGGAATTCTTCATTAACAGTTGTACTAGTTGTACAAAAATTTGTCAAAAAATCGTTAAATTCTAGTTCGGGCATGTTTTCACAGTTGGCAAACTACTGATTCTTTAGCCCGAAAATTTTCAGCACACAAATTCTCCTAACTGGTATCCATACATTTCTCTGTTGCCCTGTTAAAAGAACTTGTCTAGATATCACTTAAAGGTATATATACATTTGAAATTCCTCGTGACCTGTTTCACGCAAGCCGACGTTGATTGATCGATTTATTCCTTATAAAGAAAGATTATATGTTCAGCGCTCTTGAGTTCAATTTGATTCTGTCCAAGTCTAAGAAGCCGGCTCTATCTGTTTACTGACACATTTTAAATGGCTTTATAATCGATACAACGAAGACACGTTAGGCAACAGAGAATGTTCCTACTTTTTGATCAAAGGTGAGTAAAACTTCACACGTCAGGTGCTTTCACTGTTAGTCTTGTTTGCCGCTGTTAATGAACCGAACACATCAAGAAAGAAGTTTCTTTCTTTCATTCTATAAAAAGGTAAAAAATGAAAATGCTCCTCAATAAGATAGCCTTTCATGACCTTTGAACATCAAGCTTTGGCCTGGCGACTAGTTTAGCACTGCGTTCCTCATAACACCTTTCCAAGGTTTACATTTCGTCAATTTTCGTTCACGCAATTAATCTGGTTCTAGAGAGCGTTCGTATGAAGCGCGAGGGGGAATCTCACGCCTTTTTCAGTTCCGAGCTGCTTCTTCATGTAATCGAAAGGGTGAAAACAGGAAATAAACTGAGATATTTAGGAATAGTCACAAGGCGTACACCGCGTGTTAAAAAACGGATCGTCGCAGTGAAACTTGCAAAAAAATATTACTTATGATGCCCCATGCTCAGTGAGGCCATGCGGCTTAGTGAAGGCGAGCGGCATTTCTTCACTGAAATCAGTGTATACACTAGTGCAGTAGGGGTACTAATGAGATAACAAGAGGTCCGGTAAAGGCGCCAGAGTTGTCGATGATTTGCACAGGGAAGCCTTGTCGATCAGCATGCTCTTAGCTTCAACTTGATACGAAGTTCAAGAGAAAAGAGAAAAGAGAAAATTAGAACATTACTGATTTAGACAGTGACAAACTAAGTCACATGTAACTGATGGAAAGTACTGGATTATCCGTGTCGAGACTTCTGAGCTACTAAGAAATAATGAACGAAAATTAAGGCTCTAAAGGGCTCGAACATGGCATGCAAACATCAAGACATAATAATCTAAACGTGCTGAAAATAAGCGACGCAAATTCTCCAGAACTTGATAGAATTGAAAGAAATGCCTGTTTATCACTTTGCTACAGAGTATAAGAAAGCTGCAATTATTTCAGGCCTAACACATTTCTCTTTTATTAAGCCGACTACTCTGTTTTAATCAGTCATGCAAGGTATATATAGTTTAATATTTGTAAAGATGTCACTTATTTAGGACTGTCTCTGATATTGCTGGAAAACGAAGACAATAAAAGTAAGGTGCTTGATGGGCAATTTTCGCTTATTGTCAAATGGCTGTATATGGAGATATATTGACTTTATGTAGGGTGAAGTAAGGTACTTAGAACCTGCCCGTTCGCTCTGTTTTCCGTGATATCAATCACGGGAGAGAAACTCCACAATCTTCCTCAATTCCCGTATCGCATGCGCTGTTATTTTTTTCCGAGTTAATTCTCGTTGATTGATCCTGATTTGGTTTACTTACAAAACGCTTCAGTATTTTTTTAGTGATTATTTTTCATTTAAATCGGTCTTTCTTTGGCGGTTTTCCTGAAATTGATCTTTAAGCGCAAGCAATTGATCCGGCGAAAGACATAATGGCTTTTCGGGAAGGTTGTACCCAGTCATTACGATCTCATATTTTGCCGACAAAAGCTTGAATCATGGGTTGTCTGGCAACAAATGGGTTTTTCTTTTAGATGTGCCGGAGTTAATAGCCGTGCAATACGGGGCTGTATTTACTCCAGGCTCACTGTCATTACTGATTGCTCGACAGCTTCAGCTGAATTCAATAGTTTAATGCACTTGTCACATGTCGAACGCAAATTAAAAAAACCTTCCCTACTTTCACAAAGTATAAAGCGTTTCATCCCAACAAGAAGCAAAGAAGCGCTTACTTAAATATGTTTTGAGAACCGGAGGGCGATATGTTCGTCAATGAAGTCTCACCTTTTCAAATTTTGAGTAGGGAAATGAAAAAGATTTAACTACACCGACAAGATGAATGAAGTTTGTGTTTTGAGCACGAAGAGCCTCTGAAATAAACAGATGGCAATTAAAAATCCCATCTAGTTAGAACTAGCTGACTCTGATTACACCCGCCTTAAGTCCTCTGTAATGATTTCATCTTCAGCCGAGTAATCATATTTTAACACTATCCTGTTGAGATCAAACTCGCTAAGGAACTAGTCAATAAATTTTCAAACTTTGACAGTTGAGATTCTTGATTAAGAAATAAATCTGAAGTGGCTGTCAGAAATATTCTCATCAGTTCACGTGGAAAAAAGTCATTCACTGAAATAATTATTACTGACCTAAAAGCTCAATTTATTTTCCACCTGTGTTGACGTCTATAAATATTAAAGACCTTTGCGTGTTTTGAATCACTTATTCAACACTTACCTCTGATTGACCTTAGTGGTAGCGATATATCTTTTATTGAACGCTAAAATGACAAATTATGGCGTGTTGGTCTGCCGTGCAGAGGCCAACATTAAAGCAAATCAGCTCAATGATATTGGACAAAGTTTTCTTAATGACATGAAACTGCATGATAAAGAGGCTTGTGACGTCAAGATAAACTCCTGCGCTGTTGCAGTTTTCATTCGAATCCGAATTCATTCATTTATTCATTCATTAATTCATTTAATTCAATGTGTTGAATATGAATGGATGTCATTTCAAATATTTGAAAGCTCGTTCTCAACCGGAAATCTAGTGTCCTAATGATGCGGTTATCGACGTAAACCTCTTTAGAAGAGTACAATTGCAAACCATTTTGATGGCAACTTCAACTCCCATTGGCGCTGCCGATGACATGCTTCAAATATACTCTGTGAAAATCATGATAAATGGCAATAAATCAAAACACGCGACTTGGCAAAGTCCAATCTTGCCCCAAGGTATCTCAGTATAATTTCAAACTTTTCTGGGAAAGCTGTTGGAAAACAACATTGTTATGACCTTGAGGATAGGGCAATTTCTTTCTTTTTTACAAAACCGCCTTAAATCCTGTAACTGAATACTCTAAATTACCTTTTATCACCTATGAATAGCGGCAAATATACAAATTAAAAAATTGTTTTCGTTAGGTTAAAATTAAAATCCTTTTTCATTCGTTAAACAACTCTTTTGATGAAAATTAAGAGACATTGAATGATTGCCTTGAAATCACGCTTTCAGTCTGAATCACAGGATTTCTCACAAACACGAGGTAAATAAGTAAGTCTCTAAAGTTCAATACCTAGGGGGACCAATGTGCCGGGAGATAAATATCGGTAACACACGGCTTCACTGAAAGCCATGCAGCTGATAACTTGCTTATCAACCTGAATTTTCACAATAGCCAAGTTAAAGTGATCAGTGATAAATTATCTCAGTTATGACATACTTGTGCGGGCTTCCGGGCGCATAAATGGAATTGTGTTTTAATGTTTTTCCTTCTGCCTTTTGTATATCGCTGGCCACTTTGGACTCGCTGTCGACTAAAGTTGCCAGTTGTCGCTTTAACTTCCCCCTTTTGTTTTCCTCTAGCAAAATTAAGTCGCGTTAGACTTCATATCACGTTTAAAATTGTCCTCTTCGCCTAATAAATGGAATATGAGTTTTCTTAATTTAAACAATTTGACCGTTCTTAGCGTGGAAGCGAACCTGGGACGCCGTGCAAATATCTTTATCTGTTTTTATTTACAAGAGCATTTTTAAAAGCACATGTTTTACGAGCGAAAAATATTGACTCTAAATTCAAAGAAATCTCAGCGGGAATTTAAAGTTTGGTTTATCATAAGTTAATCACCAGTACGAAACAAAAGGGTTTAAAAATTAGCTTCGGAAATCACTCCCTTTAATATCCTCCGATCTGGCAGAGACCTGCTGGATATCGGAGCTTTTATATAAAAGCAGCTTTTTCTTCAAGGAAGCTCAAATAAAAAGAAAGAAAATAAATCTAATAACTTTATCTGAACAAGGCAATTTAAGAATTCTTTTTACTTCCAATTTACCATTAACTTAGCAGAGTTCCGGACTCCTTGCAGCAAATTAAATCAAGCGATAAGTAAATCGAAATTTTCTTTTGTAATTGAGATAGGCATTCAGAGGGCTTCATTGTACGAACTGAATACTGTCAGTTGAATTGTCAGAAGATGAGACAATTTAGTCGGGCCAGAAGAAAAAACGCACGAAAGACACTAACGATTTTAGAAAGATGTGTTCACTTGGCCACGCTTACCCCTGGATTAAACCTCTTTTTATGCCCGTGTTTCAGAAGGGTAACTCTAAATAAACTGCACCTAAGAGGAATATGTCCCTTAATTTACACTACGATACACTTAGAGGAACGCTCTCAAGTTGTCCGATTGTGGAAGTATATCAAGAAAACTTTGGTTTTATTCGCAGTTCTGTTTTTTTCTGAAACAGGCAACGAGAGTTACATTTTTTAAAAAATAATTTAGGCATAACTTTTTAAATTATTTCCACGGGCCAATATCTTCCGTTATAATCCTTTTTCAAAAGTTATTTAATGCTTGACATAAATGTACGATGTTAATTAAGATGTCAGCGTAAATTTTTTTCTTCTCTTGATGTTTACTGACATGCTTTAAAATATCCCTCTGCCGGCCTTATCCTTTATTTGATAAGGCTTGCTTGGTTAAATTGATTCAGTTGTCGTATTTGAACAAGAAAACTTTTTGCCTTCAAATAAAAAAAAATATATATTCCTTGAGACAGAAAACGCGGACGTCAATAACAATTGCACTTGATTTCAATTTTGAAGTACCAAAAGTACAAATCTTAGACTTATGCTAGACAACTTGGCCAAGGAGTTATGGAAACTCTTAATCAGAATATGCGCGCGGTTTTCGCGCGAAGAGCGTATCAGAAGTGCACTGTTCACAGACTGGTGACTTGCAAAGACCGTGAGACGATTGGTCAAATTCTTCTTTAAAGAATGGTAGAAATGTTTGGTTTCTAAGGAAATTTGTACAAATGAAATCACTTGGCTCGCTATCCTTCTTATCATGTGTAACATGACAAGGGTTAAGATTACCGCCGTTGTGAAGTCTAACAGCTGAAGATGCAAAGTCGCCCGGCGCACATCTCTTCCTTGACTGAGATCTCGTCCACTTTGACAAGTCAGCTGGTAAACGTTACAACGGCGTCAAAGGTTCTTTATCAACTCGCTATTTATACCAAGGAGAGTAAATTTCCCTTTTTGCCCGTCGTTTGCGGTTGAAAACGACTCATTGTCCTTACGAAGACAAATCTCGTACAGTATTACTGAACAGAAAAAAGCATGAATTAAGATTTATAGCAGACATATCTAGCTCCCCAGTCTCTGAATTTAAAAGATTATTAAGATAAATTAGTTTATTGCGTGATCAGTAATACACGGCTTTGAATGAAGATCAAGCTATAAAGTGTAGAAAATCTTTACTGTTTCATTAATTTATGACTAGTAAATCTAAAAAAAGACTTGTACTCTCACCGTAAAGGAATTTAAAAGTTCAAGAAGCATCTAATCGAAGCGTGTCAAATCCTTATGTAAGGTACGACTTCTTAAAACCCTCCAGCAACTAGACCAACTTAGAGTAATTTAAACCCAACAGTAATTTATTAATCCATAATTACAAGTCATAAATCTAACCAAAGGCTACGTCGTTTTGATTAATGAAAATGCTCTGTAGTCCATTTGACTTCTAATTCCGGAAATTAAAATCTGCCCACAAGGGATGGAAAATATGAAAACCTGGGAGAAACTTTGACACGATGAACTCCTGGTTTGATAAGCTGATATCCATTTAGTTTTTTTTTACTGAAAAGCATTTGGATAACGATTTATCGAGTCACTATTTCAAATATACAATTCTCAAACAAGGCTTTTTGTATATGTTTTTACTTTCACCTCAACGGAAATCTGCTCTGCGTCAAATGCACGTAACTTAGAGCAACGTTCAGAGCTCCTTGCTAAATAACAATTCGCAAAATTAATAACAACATAAAAGCAGAGCGATGGGGACCCATATATCCACAACACAAAATAAAAATAAAATGGTTTACACGATGGGCTTTAAAATTTGTTTTTGTGACTTTTGATCGCCAAGGTGGATAAATATCCTCAGCCGCCCTTCATCAGTCGAAAACTCTGAAGAAGGAACTCAATCTGAAGAGCCACTAAAAATGACGCAGATTACAATATTTTCAATCACTCCATTGCGCGGTAAACGACAGTACAGTGGAATAAAGTTGTTTTGAGAATCGATATAGTTTTGAACCATATTTATTTAAACGAATAAGTAATCTTGGATTAGGACTGAAATTCCACCTTTTTTAAACGAAAGGCAATGCAAAAATACAATGATTATAAAATGAACATGAAAACACTCAGACTACTTCTAACCTATTTTCAGAAGGTTTGCAAGGTATATACGGCCTCGATAAAATTTCAGCAGTTTTGAAAAGAGCTGGGCATTAAAGTGAACTCTTAATTAGCAGAAAAACGCAAACAAAAAAAGGAAGCTTAGTGTTAATTTAAGGCTGTTTTCTCTATTTGACTCGAACAAATATTAATTTTGTTCATCAAAGTTTAATACTCTTACATCTTGATTAGAGCAAAGTTTATTATTTAATAAGCGAGACAAATCTAAAACCTGCTCATATTAGTTCACATATTTGATGTCGCGTAGAAAATGAGCTCTGTCTTCTTTAAGGGGCAAATTTGTCCTTGAGTAAAAAGTGGAAACAGATAAGAAGCCAATCTCTAGTTAGCTAAAATGCCAGGAAATATTGGATTTTAATTTACTAATGCATTACGTGCGAGAACGAAACAAATCCATTTAATTTAAAGAAATGTTTGCTCATCTAATTTAGATGTTATTGTTCATGTTAAAGTAAATTCACTGTTATCTTTCTGAAAAATGTTAAGATGCCTGAAAGCCAAAACCCTTGCGATTAGAGTTAGTTGTGTAGTCTCATCATAGCATCGTGCTCAGTGTTGTACAATATTTTAATTAATTTTCCGGCCCTTTTTTCAATTTGATATGCTTTTTTAACAGCTGCATATTGCAGCGAAGGCAAAATGAAGTTTCACCCAAATCGAGTCAGACGACACGTTTAGTTTTAATTGATTTAGTAATCGTTCAATTCACGGTTTCAAGAGATAAACTATGTTAAAGTGCATAAGGTTCTGCAGGACATGAGGACACACGGAATGTCTGGACGCAGAGGAAATCGATTAAGATTTTAGCGATGTTATCCAGTTTGTTGATAGAAAAGCTAACATTTTGCGATGCAATATAACCTGGAAATTTTTTAGTTTCCATTGGCACTAATTATTTTCTCTGTGTGTAAGATATCTGTTAAACCTTTCATTTCTCATTCTTCTGAAATTTACGTTATGTGTGAGTCAGTACGCGTTGTGCAAAATAAATAACAATCAAGTTTGTGATAATACTGAACTTGTGGATAATATATCACCGGTTTACTTTCTAAAAAAATGATAAACAAATTGAAGCTGGTTTTAATGGCAGATGCAAAAGGCTTTTAGCCGCTAACGGACTTTTCCATTATCTAATTCCAGTCACGATTCATTGAAATAAACAAAACAAGAAGAAATCCGCACTGAAAGTGCCACATTTGAAAACGTCGCGCCTAATCAATAAAATCTTCACCCAAAGAATCGCCCCTAACAATAGGAACACCCCATATAGTCATATCAGTGCACCATTATATCTATTACTTCACGCTTCAAAATTTAATGAATTTAACTCACAAAGAATTACTAAAGCAGTCGCGAATTTTCAAGTGAGAGTTTAAAGTGCTCTCAGGCAAACTGTAAGGAAATTTCCGTTTCGCGGGGCGGAACTTTTGTCCAAATCTTAAGTTAGAGGGGGAGTGAATCAAGGGCTTTAAATGATCCATTATTTTGGAAAACCACGAGTTCACTTAAGAGCGTCTGTGATTATAAGTTGAGCATCGCCGTGTTTTGAGAAGCTGTTATTGAACCACAATGACGTATTCAATATCTGAAAGGTAAACAACGGGCAATATCAGTGAGATTCAACTTTGCATAAAACATATCAAAGGAAGTAAACTTGACGATAAATGAAATTAAAGGTACCGGAATTCAAAATAACGCAAGCTTAGATGTACTTCTATTGAATAATCGAATTTTCTTTTAGGGGAACATTTGTGAAAACAAGGATGCGATAGTGAAAAGCTTTTTGTGTGTTATTGACAATGTAATAAGCTGCGTCCCGGTCACCCACTCCATGATATGGATTAATAAGTATGTTATCAACTGGCCTATATTAACCATCCCTCGCCGGCAATCTTTTCAAAAGCATTAAAAACAAAACTAGGAAATAGAAGTGACATCCGAGTGAAACAGAGGGTGCTTGATTGAAAAGTAACAATACGTATTATAGTATATAATAAGAGACCAACGTAGAGGAGTCTAGCAGCGAAAACATTAACAGCTTATGAGCTAAAGGCTCCTCTCCCACAATAAACAACAACTCTGAACAGGTCGAGGATTATTCAGCAATGGACAAATCCGATCCAAATGAAAGCACGGCCGAGCCACTCAGGTATTTCTGAAAGTTCTCACTTGTACTTTTGATGATTTAGAATTAATTATTTACTGACTCCTCTTTATAATGATTTAAGGCGATGCCAACAATTTTAACGGGACCTCGCAAATAGAAATCTGTTTTCTAACTACCATTAACCTGCAAACTGAAGTTCCTTGCAACTTTCTGCTATCGAAAGGAAACATTTTCTTTATGTACTTGTCATCTCTACACCCTGGACTTATTTAGTGGGTACGACGAGGTCACCACGGACTTTAAATTTATCGTTTTATTTCATTAGACAGCTATAAAAACCTGCTCAACGATCAATATTTAATAATTGAGATAAAAGTGATGTTTGTTACTGTCAGAGGCGCAAACACACATGGTGAGAGATCAGCTCAGTTCTCGATTCAAGTTTTTCCTTTGGACCTTCCGAAGAAGCTCAGTTAGGTAGATTGAGTCATACAAAATTGCCTTTAAACTGAAGGAAACTGGACCAAAAATTGGTAATTTACAAAGATAGAAAAACATCAAGGAGATAATAAACTTAGAACAAGGGTGGTTAAGAAGTGAGATTAGGACGGAGTTGGCTAAACTTTTCAAGAACGAACTGTGGCATAGCTCCTTTAAATCTTCCGGATAAGTTGAGAAAGTAGGCTGTTACGTTACTTAACAAGAAATATCCGTACTTGTCGTAAGCTGTAAGGTGTGGCTCTTTTCGCACCGAAATCCACCAATTGCAGAAAACAAAGTGAGAGCTTATGTTCTTTTACTGAACTGCAAGTCAGTCAAAACTAGGCTAACAAAGTTTTGCTACAGTAAAATTCTGCAGATTTCAGTTGAATCATGAAAACGTTTAAGATTGATTACTTCTTGGAGCTTTTTTGCTTCGATATCCAGACCAATTTCTGTTGTCCCAGAACTTTGACTGAGCAAAACTCGTTACAATTTGAGGCCGGTCTGTGCTTGAAGCCGGTTTGTCTCAGCACATTCCTTACATGTCAGTACTGAAAGAAATCATGGATAATCAGTGGCAGAAAATAATTTTACAGCCAGCTTCACTCCTGATTTGGCGAATCCCATGGCTTCTCAACGAACGACTTTCTTTACATTCAGTTTTGTGTCAAGTTCCATTTTCGCGTGAAATTTAAGATGAGTGATAAGCATCATAAACTTATGTCTGACCTCTCGGCAGACAGGCGAATAATCCAGTCTTTAAACCGACTTATTATTCCCTCTTCGTTCCATTCATTTCTTTCAGCGTAAGCCGTTCTGAAAATAAATTCGCTCATCGTTGGTAGTGTCACTATCAGAACGGCTTATTGGTGCTTTTTCGTGTTCTCACTGCACGTCTAACGCATGCTTCCCAGACATTTTGTTATTTTGTAGGTTAAATTTTGATCACTTTTGATCAGCGATAAAGGTTACCCATCAACGAGCGCTTTGATACGGTGGGTCACAGTTACAATTTGACCTTCACATTTCTACTTTTATTCACAACTCTTTAATCTCTCTGTTGGCACTCAATCAAACCCTAGATTGCTTCAAATCAAGTCTTTTTATGACTTTCTTTTTCATCAAACGATTTCATCTGTCCATTCTTCATGCTTTACAAGCACGCAGAACTTAGTTTTACGTATGCCGCGTCATTTAATTAACCCCCCACCCTATTTCGGCCTTTGATATTCAAACTGTAACACAATCGTGATAAATTTTAATCGGGTTGCATTTTGAACAAAGATGAAACTTCAGAACACTGAAATCCCTTGTTTACAATGGAAATACAGGTTTTCAAGTTTATTGAATAATATTCAGATAGATTACAAGACTAACATCACACTTCTCTCGTAAAAGATTAAACATAACAATAAAAGTACTAGCTAATCTAAGGCAAGGTGAAGTGAAGAATAAATACCATGATTCCTAGTGAATTACCTCACAAGGAGAGCAGGACACGCACATAAACCATCTGCCTATGGCAATAAGCAAAACATGTGTACCCAAACAATTAAACTCTTTTTTTGAAAACAGCTTAATTAAAGGTACACTAGTATTATTTTACAACAAATATCCACTCTGCAAAGAGCCTTTCTTGTTAAATGTATTTGTTTACATTGAAAGAAAAGGGTAATTAATGTTTTGGCTCTTTTCCATTCAGTTCCTTTCGTTTAGTCGTCCAATCAATACCTTTAGACTGTAAACTGGTTTTGGAAACAAATCACTAATTCTGGCAACCTCACTTGTCGTTCTCATTCTCGAGTCAATAACATCCGTATTATGGTATTCACAGGGTGACCGGTGCATTAACTGTCTAGTATTCTTTTCTTATTTCACACGAATTTGTTTACTTTATCCGACCTCCAGCTGGCGGTGTTTGAACTAGTTGTAAATTCACAAAAGCATGACAATATTTTAGCGCTGAATTGCCAAAGTTTTTGTTCTGTTGACGACTTAAACAAATACAGGAAAATATATTTGCATTTCCCGTTTGGCTGACGTAGGTCAAAGTAGGCTTTCTGTTAAATTCTCACGACAAATAACTGCTCGTAGCTGATTGCGCTTGCTCGAGACTAAGGCGCTCTTTTAGCTCAAGCGCTTTTCTTGTTAATGATTTAATTTCCTGTACTTGTCTTCGAATAATAACTTCTTTACAAACGCTTCCTTTGTGGCAATCAATGGAAATCACTGAGCCGGTTTCTAGTCACATGGAAGATCAAAAACGTAAAAAAAAAAAACGTTGACAAAGAAAATTGTCAAAACTTTATACATCAGAACATTTCGTCATCTTCGCAGTAATTATTTACAATACCAGCAGTTTCCTCAATGGACATTAAAACCAACACAGCGGCTTTTGCCGCCTTCGTGCCAACCACGCTCCCAGATTTCCGAAGAGCTTAAAGTTGCCCTCTAGGAAACCACAATGGTGGTATTTATACAAGACATTCATAATATTTGAATTGTATAGTACTTCATTGTTTAAAGGCTATTGAACTCTTGTGCGGTTTAAATCACAAGCACCGACACGGCCAAGCTAATTAACGTCAAATATCCAAAACTAACAGTGCCGTTGTAGCAAGTTTGACACAAGGAAAGTTTTGTAGATATTATCTCCCTCTGAGGATTGCAGATTGTTCCTAATTGCCCCGGTTATTAGCATTGTTGTTAACTCGGTAAAACATTTACCGCCTTATCGCCAGAAAAAGCGTTCGGCAAATGGCAAACCTTAACGATTATTTCAAAGAATATTCCACTGATAAGACAGGGATAGGGACTAATTATGTAAAAAACGCACTGTATAAACAGCGGCGTCTCGCTTTCAGCGAAATAAACGACGGAGTGCATTGATAAATTTCTAGCTTCGAAGAAGTTGCCTTAAATGGGCATTTTTTGGCGAGATTTTGCACTAAGCGCTTTCATTAACGAAATGATTGGATTTGTTTTTGATTAATTTCCCAAAACAACCTAGTTAACAAAACAAGTTTGGGTAAAGATACTTTAGATATAGATATGTTCTACGTTGATTGAATTGCAATTATTAAGTGAACTGTTTAGGCCATCAATTTTCTTTAAGGGGACATGTTAAGAGAGCAGTTTATCTTTTGGTAACAGCAGGCTATTTATGACACGGCTCAGAAGAAAAAATATTCATGGACTTATCCGGTCATTCTGTCTGTAATGATAAACAAGAGAAAAATATTTGGATGTTCGTCTACACAATAGTTTACCTTAAGGGAAAACTGAACGTTTTTTGGCAATTCACTGTTTCAGTCGGCGAATCGTGGAAAGATCTCAAAGATGGGCAGACTATTAGTTCAGAAACAATACACGAACAGGGATTTACCAGTCGTCATTTTTTTGGCACGGAAATCTAAGTGTTTCTTTAGCGAGTCGTTTTGTCGGCAAGATCACAGTAGTCTTGCTCCATGCGTCAGTCAAAGACCTGGAACCAATGAGTCGGTCGCCTTTCTCAAAATGTGTGCCTTTGTTCGCGCGACCCCTCCTTCAGTTAAGCACTAAGGTGCTTTCCGATCCCATTCAGAGGTTTTCGGTTCCGTTTAGCACCAGATTCATTGCACCCTAAGAAAGGTTTCATGTTTCACTAGAGCAATTATTCTGAAGTGGGTTCTCTGCCCTAAGTGAGCATTAGGTGCTAATCGCTATCACAACTCATCGCCACTTGAGGCTGTCAAATCATTCAATTAATTTGGATGACAATTATGCGTGCACGCAGCAATCAAAACAAGCTCGGCGACCGACGGTGACTTCTATTGTACCGCCGCACATCACTTCAGTATAGACACCGAATTTAATCCACCCCCAATAGCGTTACCAAAGGTTTCGTAACTCTGTCCGCGCTTACGAGCGAACGGCGCAAAACAAGTCTCCGCTGTGCATTTGTTAAGCGCAGCAGTAGCAGGATGCAAGGCAGTGATCGGTTTTCTATAATTTCTCTCATCGATACCAGGAGTAGAGGCAGCTTGAGCAGTGATGCAGAGGACGCGCAAGACCTTTCTGGCAATGAAGACGACTCCGCTCAGGAAACGAGACACCCAGTGACATCATTTACTGTCAAAGACATTTTGGATCCTCACAAGTTCAACGCTCCGAAAAGGCGGCCAAGCGAAAGCGATTCAGAGACTGAAAGCCCAAGTAACGAAGAGTCTAGAAATAATTCATCATGGCATCCTTGGATGGCAACTACCAGATTTAATCGTACGCAAAAATCAAGCGGTGAGTACTTTGACCATTGTGATAAATCAGTTGAGTCTAGTGGACAAACGTTTTTTCTTCGCTCTGTCGCGTCTGATTTACCTTAAATTTAAATCACCGGGCTATGGAAAAAGATTGAATTTTTATCTTCACAGTACTTTTGATGCTTAGGTCTTACTATGAAACACGCCTAAAAGCGATTAAAGTGGAAACAGCCAAATCGCACCCGGTATCGTTTCATTTATTCCCACTTTTGACTACTGAGCTCACATTAACAGCCATTTAGCTTAAAGGCTTTACCATTGCAGCAATTAATTCTCTATAAAATGTATTTGAAAACTATTCCTAGTCTTACTGACGTTCGTTCCTTTTAAATAATTTACTGTTGATAATCTTTCCTCTCCTCGTACAACGACGCCGACAGTAGCAAAAATATCTCCGCAAGCAAGATCAGTTAACCACTTCATTAAAATGTCTGTTATCTGAAATGCAGACGATTACTCATCGATCATTAAGTATGAACTCTTAAATTTTCCTCGTACAGAATCTGAAAAATGCACGGAAAAGGACAAGATTGATCACGAAACGTCAAACCATCAAGAAAATGAGGAATGTAAGTCGACTGCGACAGCACCCAAATCAAAGCGAAAGCGAAGCGGCTCTGAACGATCAAAGGAAGGAAAACCACGGCGAGCACGGACTGCTTTCACCTACGAACAACTCGTTGCTTTAGAAAATAAGTTTAAGAGCACAAGATATCTATCTGTTTGCGAAAGACTTAACTTGGCTCTGTCGCTGAGTCTGACAGAGACACAAGTGAAAATTTGGTTTCAGAACAGGCGGACAAAATGGAAGAAACAAAACCCAGGCGTTGATGTTACCGCGCCGCCGCGGCCGACAACTTTGCCGCACGCTCCTTCTCTGGCCGGTTATGGAACAGGGATTCTGTGTACGTCGCAATGTCCAACGCAAATACACCACTATTCACATTATCCTCCACCCACATCAGCTCATGCTTTGCAGTGTATCATCAGACCGCATCCAACGTACGGGCATTTGTAGATACGCGGAAAACGAAGAAGCATGTCGAAGAAGCCTAGTTGCAGCATAGGCAGAGGAAAACTCCATAGGAACTTTGTATAGAAAGAAACGAGATGTATTTATGTTTGAAATCAGTATGATGCCTGATTTTCCATACAAGAAATGCTTGGGGCATGCTTTCATTGGGATTGGAAGAAATTGCTTTATGCTGTGTCTTTTGTATAAACTCACAACTGACTACTACAAAGCCAAGTTCTGATCAGTTTGTATATATCTGTGAGGTATTTTTTATCAAAGGCTATCAGGGTTTTCTTATAATCTAACCACAGTATCTAAAATCCATGCAACAAAAGTTCTGTATTTCGTGAGATTTTGTTTCGTGAAAGCAAGCCTTGGTACTCCGGGTTGGTACTCCTGTTGGGGCTTCACGCCTGACTAAGATTTTTCTGATTTAACTCGTGCCATGCACTGAATTGTTTGAATGGAAACATTAAAAAGAGGTAGCTACTAAAATATTGTTATTTGCCGAAATTCTGTAAATACTGTATTAAACAAAATGTTAAATAATCGGTCTCTCGAAACATTATAAACTATATGAAATTGCAATAAATATTCCCACAAATGTTACATCTTGCAGTTACAGCAAGAAAAGACTGTGCTTATTCATTTATTGAGGCAGCAAAACAAATCTATCGTACGGTGACGAAACTCAGTCAAGGTACTGTTGTCGCCAAAAAAAATGTACAGTATACTTATTTCAGAATTGTCCTTCGCCCAAACAATCTGTCAAGTTGTTCTGTGAAATTTGTTTTGCTAATTGGCAAGAAATATTTCTTTGAACGTTGCAATGAACCGCCTTCATTGTTGATCTATTACGGCCCAATTTAACCACACTGATGGTACATCATCAACCACACTATGATATTCCTTGTTTTCTTCGCACATAAAGATTGCTAATTCTCAACAAATATTTAATTTGCAACCACTTCCTGATGTCGGCTTTGTTTGAGGAAGATTTAGAGCGGAAAAGCCCACATTATGTACTGCATAGTCTTAAAAAGACACCTGGTTGTTAGTTACACAAAATATCAATCACTTTCTTGCAGAACCTTGACATTCAATCATTCCGTCGTTTAGATATTTTCAAAATACGTTCCAGAAAGCCTTTAAACAATTTTTTGCTGTTAAATGCTCAGCACATTATGAAGGATTTTTTTCGTTCAATTTCTAGTTCCCCAAAGATCGGAGATAAGGTCCTTTTCAAGTTTTTGGACTCATTGTTGAATATGCCTCGATTTAAGTCACTAAAACTGGCTCCTTATCCATGATTTTTTGTTTCAATTTCGAAATCTTAGATAAAAGTAGCCACTGACTGATAAAAATACGTTTTAACTTCAGACCAGGGTGGGCTAAAATAATAAAATTTGTTTTTCCGTTGTCGTTTCAACGTGATGCAAAAACGATCAATCACTTGTTTTTAAGCGAAAGGGTCGGTTTATTAACGTTTTTGATTTTATTCAACAATTGAGAGGTCACTTGAATTTTTGTTTGAACTATGAAGTTTCTCGATTTTTTTCTGGAATCCCGACTTAACCACATCGATATTCACAGGTTCTTTGTGTTAAGTACGAATCTCGGGGTTCATTGTCAGTTCATGTATGGACCAGAAATTTTGAGATATTCTTTGAACACCTTTAATATGTTAAAACACACTGCATTTTGATTATTTCGTGCTATGTTGATAGCTTGCGTCTGTATCATTTCACTTTTATGATTTAACCCGTTGCTTCTGGTTAACCGCGAAATGTTTTCGACGAACTATGATTTGCCACGTAGCGAACCCTCTCTAATACCGGACAGTGTTTAAAGGGTCATAGAAGTTGCTCCGCTAATTAAATTTGTCTTGATAAAATCAGTTTCTGCTAAAGTCTGAAAGCTAGCAGTTCTTTTCTTTCGCGAAGGCAAATATATAATAACTCAAAAAAGACAATTTTAATAACATGGTTCGCTTGTAAACAGTAAACGCCGCTTTCTAAAGAAAAGTTGAACAAAAGTATAGTCAAGATGTTATCTTTTCAGCCTGAAGCAAGGGCGCCTATTTTGCGGTCAAGACTTTAGTTAGCTTGGCGCCATCGAGGGGATAGAACGTTTCCCATTTTTACTAAAAAAAAAAGATCTATTCCTTTTGCGTCTGTTGCTCAGGAAACGTTACTGAAAACAGCTCTGTATTTGTGGTGCATAATTTTAAACCTTTGACAACAGCGTAGAATGCTCAGGGCTGGAAACGTTCACCAATACTTTGAAGTTCGGTCAACATGGAATGGCTAGCAAAAAGTGATTACATAAGAAACTCACTGCAGTAAGTATAATCATGAATCAAGAAATTAAAGGATATATACAGTTGAGATCTTCCACAAACCAAATCAAATCAAGTCAGTTTAATCTCGCTCCAGGAAGAAACAAATCATATTTTCTGAAATATGTACTGGTTTTCCGGAACTACTTTTGTCGAGTTTCTGGATACGAAGAGAAGAAACATTATGAGTTTCTCAGCCGTGTTAACCTAGACAATGTTTAGAGAAGTGAGCAAAGACAAACCTCTTAAGACTAAGTAACGTAAGGTATGCGATAATAACTTGTCGTCGCGAATAAACTTGGAGCATATTTACAGTGGTAATTTAGTTGTGCACAGTAAGAACTGTAAACGCGTGCGGGATAACAGTGTAAAATATCAATGCGTCCTTGTTTCGGACAAATGCTAATGCCCCCCTCTTCTCTAGCCCTAGTGTTGCTGGAATACATTGGAAGCAGCAAGAAAAAAACCTAGCCGCATCAAAATTTCTCGGCGAGGCAACGGGGAATCGAACTCATAGAAAGTAAACTTTAGCTAAGGGAACAAATAATAACACTGACGATGGTTTGTGTAAATTTTGATTTATTTTTCATCTCTTCCTCCATTTAGAAAAATATACCACTGCTGCTCTGATTAGATAAGAAATCTGACAACTGCTGCGGCAGTATAACACTGCAACTGACACATGAGCTTAAAGGCAAAGTAAGCAGAGTTTTGGCACCTTGACTTCATAACTAAAAACAGACGTAATAAATGGAAAGCAATTTAGTTTATTAAAAAAGTATTGAATTGCATTCAAGCAAATAAATTCACGCATTCACAATTTGTTGGCACCAAGAGTGATCCAGCAATATACAATTCATATAATTTCTTCTTACAAACAAATATGAAATGGGTTTATATAAGCGACGAGGAATATCGAGCCAAACGAACATTCAGTGCAGATTTTTCAAGACATGTATCACTAGTATGGAAACTGGCAAGTTTAACTTAGGAGAATTTCTTCGCTTACATTGATATCAAACTGAAGCACTTTGAATAGTCCGATTACACTATTAAAATCGATGCTTGACTTTACAGCATGCTGTGACTACACGAAACGTGACTTAACTGAGATACATATATCGATATAAATATCTTTTATCCTTTGTCTTCTTGTGACAACGTAATTTATCGTTGACCAAATAGTTAGGTATAAACAAAATTTCAGGAGGATAAATTTTTAATTAAAAAAGAGGTGCATTTCCTGATACTATCGTGCGTTTTTCTTAACATAACTGATTTGTCTCGTTCTGATACATCGTTTACAAAGCCTCGCTACAAACGACAATTTAAGGATTACAAGAGATCCCTTTGCTTACGATTACAGATACTAAGAATAAAACACACCTGACGGATTCTAGGTAAAGGTGGAAGTGACAAATAACCAAATACGAATAATTCTAGATTTATAGTTATACGCTACGAGTAAAAAGTGGCAACTATCTCCTGTTGAATTGTCGTCGATACTCACTACCCTGCGTAAGCCAAGTTAGCTGAATATGCGTCGTGCTTTTTCTTCGTCGTTTCTTTCTTCGTTGTGTTAGCGATTTGCCGGCAGTCTTCAAAGAAGAATTTAGTACCTCGTGGCTCTGTTATACCCGACACTAAAGGTCTAAATGTCCGTCTAATTGAGAATATGCATGTTGACTACGACACAAACTATTTAGCTCTCAACATCTGTGTCAATTACAGATTGGTTCCTCGGCTGAACGTTATACCATGACTATTACACAATGCGAATAAAATGAAAGGGCTTGTTGCAACGATTTTTAAACGTTTAATTTGAACATTCTTAATTGAGTCTACTGACTTAATAGCTGAGAACCAAAATGTTGTATTGCATTTGCACTTCACGGTGACTTTTCCACTGGTTAATCTCATTAGCAAACAGATTTCGACGACTCCTTTCAAACAGAAACAAATTAACCACTTCAAGTAGTCTGAAAACTTCAAAGTAATTTATTTCTACATGCTGAAAGAAAACGTGCAGCGTCGGGTAAACTTCCATTGACAAACTCATTACTTTGTCGGCAAACATTAAAGGAAAAATTGGCCATTATTCACGGTTCTCAAGCGATTTGTTTATTCATCAAGTCTGCTATCATTGCGCCTCACGTAAAGCAGGAATTAGCCATGGCAAACAATTTAATTAAATAAGTCTTTGTGGGCATAAGTAAATACGGTTAATGAGAAAACACACAAAAGCTTAAAATAATTCAAGGACTTAACTTGTTGACCATTATCAGCACACATCGTTCAGTTTGATTGTTTCCGATCAAGTCTCGATACGGCTTTGTATTTACCCGGCTGGGGGCATCAGGAACGCAGTTTGTGATATTTTTGCTCATACTATTATACCGGTGTTCAATTGATACATACATCAAATTCCTTAACCACACAAACTTTCTACACTCTACAATGTTGAGTGTGTGTACAGGTTTGTGGATAAATCACAAGGGTATGCTACAAAATTGTTTGGTAACTGCTTATGCGCAAGGCATTTTATTGTGAAAAGCCATTGCCTCAAAAACAGCATCCCAGACGTTTTTTGCTTCGTTAAATTCTGTCACCTTCCGACTGTAACACAAAAAAATCAGCTGCATTCTAAAATGGGTGGCTGTATTGAAAGGGAAACACGTGTTTCTAAAAAATGGGCTTTGCATCGACAATGACTGAACAGTTAGTTTTCACAAACTATACAATTTCATAACAAGAGACTACGATGGGTAAAATCATGTTTTCTACATTGCAGTTAAGATATTTTTAAACCACGATTTATAGAATAAACAACCTTTAAGAAAAAAAAAGATAAATCATTACCCCTCTCTTAATAATTGTTTCCCCGTTGTTTCATTGCCATACAGCGAGTTAAATTTGCATGTAAACCTGGGTGTGAAAATTTGGAAACCTGGTACTACATGCATGCGCTAATCATTGGGGCTGTCAGGACATTGGGACAATTTTTTGACAAATTAAGCAATACTATCCAAGACTTTTTTGTAACATTGAAGTAACATTTCAAACCGTCCACAATCTAATGTGAAAGTTTGCGATAAAATTGCATTATTGGTTATTAATCCCGGCGGAACAGGACATGCATAGGTCGCTTGCGCAGAGAGCTCTTTTCACTCAGGCAGCTCAAAGTTTTGAAAACAGATTTCGCTGAGCACTAGTTAAGGCAAACTAAACAAAACCCAGTGATGTATCGGCAGGTGAAGCAGTTAAGAATGTTGTTAGCCTTTGTGAACGGCTTTTTGCCTAAACGTTGTATTGAATTCATGCCGGAGGTAATTAATACGACAACGATTTATATTTGTACTCAGAGGTACACTGCTCGTGCCCAATAAAATACGAAACTAGAAAAGCATGAAATACGAAATACACACAAGCTTAGCGAAAAGTAAACACAGCTAAAGTAATTATAATATGGAGGGGATTAAGCAAGAGTGATTGGCGAGCTCTATACACATAACTCTAAGACCAAATTATTGCAAAGCGGCTTTTCAATTAAGTGACTCATCCCTTGAGGGCTAAGTGGCTAACCTAATGAAGACCCGCGGTTTCCATGAATGCTGCTTTACCAAACTAAATTGTCTCCCGGTGTAATAAATAGGTATAAATTGGTGTCAATCAATTTGATCTATTAATTGCGGCTCTCAATCGAGACCCGGCGACCTTTTATAACAATTAACCGCAGCTTATTGTGCACTGTTTACAATACCCCGGCGTTTTGTAGCCCCGGGCCCTTGTGTTTAATTGCTTATTGTGCTGTAGCTCTTTGACATTGCCGCAAAACTAATAAAGTTTTATGAAAAGCAAAGAAGCAATGACGCATGAATTGGTGGCCCATTGTCCCGCATTTCTAGAGTCGTTTTGTTTTGTTTTATTCTTTATTTCTTTTTTAGCAGAATCCTTTCTTTGATGTTCTAAGTGGCTATCCTAAAAAGATAAATCTAAGAATACAGTATGAATTATCGAGTATGTATTTGTTCTTTGAATTCTAGCCAACCCTCTAAAAGAATAAATTGATAGAACTCCTTCAGTCATGACCAGAATAGATGCAATCTTAATTCGTCACAATTAATGAGGACCCTTTGCCAACATGCACCCATATGGATCTCTCTCTTCAAACTCGATGACAAGATACATCTTTTTTTAGGAACAGCGGCGTAAGGCTGTTAAGTGTCTCGAAGAATTTGGTTATTTAAGTACAACTAAAATTATTTAAGGTCGACTTCATCAGTTCGGTCTTGGTTGACTAATAGAACTCGGTGCCATATGTTCCACCATGTTTAGACACATCTTCAGAAACTCTGGTAAGCGAGCCCTTGTTCATACCACAGTCGATTAGAAAAGCTCTCAGTATATTCTAAGATCTTGTAACGGCTTGAGAAAAAACAATATCTGCAGGTATGATCTTTCTTGGTCTGAGAAAAACGCCAGGCCTCGTGAACGCCGCGTGGTCCATTTGCCAATGAACCTGGTTTGAATAAACCTGAATTTGAATTGTCTTCCCTGACCAGTCGTTGAATTCTTGATCCAATCTACCTCTTTGGATACAAAATTACTTAATCTACCAGCGACCCTTGTTTGAAACATTTGCATTTTTATTAAGATCAATTAAGCCTAGCAATGCTTTACTACACAGGGAAGCTTCAATGCTATTTTATATTACCATCTGCAGTATGTACTCTAGATATAGATATCGGCACAACTCAACATAACGGTTTGAGTCGGGTTCTTAGCCAGTTCATTGTGACCGGCTCATTTATTTCGGAAATTCAGCCACACGATAGCTGAAATATTTGTTTGAACCTGTCTTTAAAAAGAAAGAGCTTTGTATGGTATTGGCAATAAGCTCTGGCTCTTGAGTAACGAGATAACCAATTGGTTGCAACCTTCTTACAACTGGAGCTGGACAGTTGTTCCTTTACATAAAAAAATAATAAGCTACAAGTCCCCAGCAAAAATCGACAGGTAAAAATAATTGTTTAGGACCATCACTTCATATGAAAGGTGTCGCGAAGGCACGAGAAGCTTGGGCTGCGGTGCTGTGGATGAGCGATCAAACTAGATCCTTCGATTGTCAGCTCAAACTTTGCTTTCGGTCGTACGCCATTTTTCCTCAATAGCGATCAGAGTCAAAAGTAACCAGAGAATTACCTCGCAATGCAGCGTAACGTTATTTTACAGAAAGCTCCTAGTCTTCAGTAATAGTCCATTGCCTCCAAGATCGCAAACTAAAATCGAATAACTTAGTCGTTGTTTGTCCATCTGAATGTTCTTCGTTTTGATGCGAAAGAAAATTACAATCAGTTTTACTGCTCACGAAAGCTTCTCCATTTGGTATTACGAAGTATTCTGGGCGCCTGGGCCGGGACACCTGTCCGGCAAACGACGCGTGCAGTGCACGAGTGAAACCAAATATGTCTAAAGTCTTGATCACCAGCTGAGGCACGGAAATTGGGCACAAGAGAGAAGCGAAAATGGAACCTAACTAATATTCTGAATTTTACAAAGAAAGGAAATGATAACGGTTTGTTCGAAAAGAGAATGAACGTGTCTAATAAAACGACTATTGCTTTTAATTCTTCCCGTTCTCCCAGAAAGGCATCTGTTGTTGATTTTCGAGGTTGTTAAAAATAATTCCGGATAAAGCGAAGAGATATACGAGGTGGTTTCACAGACGGGCTTCTTGCAATAATTTCTGAAGAATTTTTCAGAGACAAAAGTAACACAGACATGCAGTTAAATCCCGATGACTTACGAAAATGTATTTTTGGACGGTTTCGATGAGAACAGGTCCGAAGCAATTGCAAAAATATTTAATTTCCAGAGTGATATTCCCAGCCATCTTAATCAGGTGGTATTCAGGCCGACGTTTTCCGGATATTTTAATGACGGTTTTAACGAGTGGAAAGTAATGTTCTGCGCAGCATGCAGCGGTGTTGCCTTGCGTCCTAGTCAACACTATCACCACTGACAAACACTGACAAGATGCGTATTCAGTTGGTTATAGCATTTTCTTTTCCCAACTTCAGTCATATAGAAACCTCATAATTTCTACCAACATTAAGCAGGTTCAAGATAAAAAGATTAAATACACTCTACATTATAACCATGCTAGAATACAGTATACAACCAAAGAGAAGAGCAAAACCTGAACTTCAGAGAAATGAGCTGCAAAATGAATGTGATCCTAGTTGTATCACTCAAATTCTTGAGAGACTTACGTGATTATAGTACGTTTACCTAGCTGTCCACAAGGCCCAGTCACCCTTCGTGTTCCTATTGGTTCCCGCTAAGCCACCAACGCCCCATCACTTAGTACTTTCCGTAATCCTTGATAAACTGCACCTTGCAACCTGAAGACAAAGAGTTTGGCCATGCAATTAGGTGGTAGCTCTGCAGTCCCTTGGCAACGACAAAATGGATGGGAGCAGGGAGAGAGAGAAAGGGGGGGGGGGGAATAAACTAGGCTAAGAATTCCGCCCCTTATAAAAATCACATGAGAACGAGATTTCAAATTTCTCATGAGTCTCAGCTAAGCTTTAGATGCTAAACAAACTTTGAGAAGTTAAAACTGCTAGTTTCAACACCATGTGTACCGTACCAAATCTTAAAGTCATATACGCAAAAGCAATAACAAAATTAACAAACAACGGCATAATCCACTCTGCATTATGGAACGTGACAATAAGAATAGAGACCGTCACGGTTAGATTGGAATGCGAGTAGAAGATTGAGTACGACTATGATTTGCGAACTTAAAACCAGTGACGTTTCCTGAGTCTTCGCTCTTCGTGTTGGTTTTAGGGAGAGAGGGTAGCTAATGGGGAGAGACTGGACATGACGTGATCATATGAGGCCTGAAAACTAGAATTGAAAAGTCAATGTCGAACTCGGACACAAATGTAATTCGTTTAATTACATCAACAACAAAGAAACATCACAGCAGTTTTTTGTTCATTTGGCACCAAACATTTTCTTGGCTTTAACGATCCAAGTACGAGTAGCGGTTTTCAATTAGCCGCGTTCGATGTATGGTCATACATCAATATTTTCACATGGATCTTAGGCTTTCAGGTCAAAATTGCAATTTTATTAGTTTCTTTTGTCTCACAATTCCTAAAAGAGAGTTGGGTACAAAGGAAACACCACCAAATATAGAAGTTTGACTTGAAAACCTAGCAGCCATGTTAGAATATTGATATATTGAACATGGCCTATTAAGTGTCATAAAACCAAAAGCAAAGTAATCGTTCTGGCCAATCACAAAGGCCATAGACAATTTAATGAGCCAATCAAAACTCAACGTTATTACAGGTAGCTGATGCAAAGGGCGGAAAAACGTGTGCGAGCGCGTCACAATTGGTTTTGCCCTACTTCTGAATGGATCAAAAATATTGTTAGTAAGTGCAAAACCAATTACTTTTCGACACTCAAACGAAAGCTATATCACATAAGAACCTTGTTTACGGCCTTGCCATGAGTCCTCCATAGCTCAGTAGTTTGACCGTTCAACCGGTATTCTGGAAGGTTGTGGGTTCGACTCCCGTTGGGGAATTCAGAAAATTTATTTTCTGAGTGACTTAAGAGCGCTTCTTCATTTAGAAAACTATATTCATACCTATGAAATTGTACAAAACACAATTGAAAGTCATTCAGGTGGTTGCTAACAAAAAAAAACACCATTTTGATTCGCTTTTGTATATTGCATATTGCACGAACCGGCCTGTAATCTTTCCATTATAAAAGTACACGAACCAACCTCGTCACTTTCCCTTGCCGTAAACTGATCTTTGCCGTGGAAAGTCATTGTCACATCAATAAGCCAGTTACTTCCTGTAGACTTTTCTCTTAAGGCACGATTATCAACGAAGTAGCCTTTCCACTGAAAAGCCTAAAAGAAATAATCAAGCAAATAAACAAATACATCAACAAATCAACATATAAACAAATAAATAAAATAGAAATAAGCAAATAGACTAATGGACAAATACACAAGTAAACAAATACACAAATAAATAAAAATAAAAATAAAATAATACCTAAAAAAATAAATGAATAAAAAGCAAAAGCATTAATTCATTAACGACTCAGTTTAAGAAAGAGAAGCGATCTGGGCTGAGACCAAGACAAGGCGGCGCTCTGAGAGCAACACTTTATGACATCGTTGCTTATGTGAAATCGAAAGTTAGGAGAAGATAACACAGTGGTTACTCTACTGAGTTATCTTGAGAAAGAATTCGAAATAATCCATGAATAATACAGCGTTCTTTATCAGAGAACAGAGCACGGGTTGATGGCATTAAACTGGCTTTCAAATCTTTGCTTGGGAATTTTGATAAATATAACCCAAATAAAACATCCCCTGCGCATGACTCAGACAGAAGCAATAAAACGAGCTATTTGTCTGAGCAGTAATAATGGCTCACGGACACCATTATTGACAACAGTAGTGTAAAAACTGTACGAAAATAAGTTTTGCTAGATTCCGACAAAAAACAAGTAGCGAAATAAACAAATTTTCAACCTAGCGAATCCAAGATGAAAGACAATATAATATATTACGAAGGCAGAAATTATACTTCAGAAGTAAAACAACGACAGAGAATACCAATTGAGCTGTCTCTGTTTATGATGA
Organism: Catalaphyllia jardinei; assembly: GCA_022496165.2. Taxonomy (NCBI): domain Eukaryota; kingdom Metazoa; phylum Cnidaria; class Anthozoa; order Scleractinia; family Caryophylliidae; genus Catalaphyllia; species Catalaphyllia jardinei. Next base: position 40,092,807 of record CM042747.1, on the reverse strand, counting down.
GAAGCGTTATTTTTGTGTAAAAATGCCCAGACAACACTTACATCCAGTGTAGTAACGCTCGCTTGCTTGGTAACGACGGCTCCGGATATCTCAACGCCGAATTGAACCTCAATTGCAACAATTCAGTATCATCGCTCAGCCGACGAGTAATCAGTTGAAAGCTTGCTCCTGTGCTCGGAGTTGAACAAGCGCGAGCAGTCTAGTCTTTCTAACTTTGACGCTAGTTCGCGCAATCTTGCTGCAAGCAGGTAAAATCCGTAAGTAACTGGAGCTTCTTTCAAATGCAACTCAGCATTTGGTATTTTCATCCAACAGCTTTGAACTCCTTTCGTAATTTCCATTAAAAAAAAACACGTTTTCGTGAGTAATAATGCGCCTAGATTCCTCTGGACTGGCAACCTTTACCTGCCTTTACGTCCTGATTACCACCGTTTTCGTTGACGTGCGACTTTTGAAAACAAAACACCCGTGGAAACGTTTCCAAAATTTCCGTCAGTCTTGCGTGTTATTGACAGTTCGGATCGAAATCCACCAATCACAGCCCGCTAACAAGACGTAAAGAAGGTCTGAAAGTCACACTAGTGGCTGTGATTGGTGGATTTCGATCCGATCTGTCCATTACACACAAGGGGCGCTTACCATTCGACCAAAAGTTTCGAAATTTTCGAAACGCTGACAAATAGTACGGAAATTTCCTGGGAAAAGTTCCAGAAAATCCAGAAATTGTTGAATTTCCGAAAAGCGAACCATTCAACCGAAAATTCCGGAAATTCCGGGATCAAAGTCAAATGGAACGGTAATCTTCAAGAAAAAATTTTCGGAAATTTGGGTATACCTCACGAGGTTGTCCTCTTTTCTGAATTTATGCAAATTCATAATTTTCTACCCAGCGCTAGCTAGCTAGTGGCCAGGATCACAGCGAGTTGGACATCTCACGCAAGGATGATGGCGACGCGCATTCGATAAAATAAACACTTTACAACCATTCTACTTATATGTCGATAAATAGTAGCTACCGCTAAATTCGGGAAAGCGTTTATAAAAATAATGCCCCCGTGGTGTACTTGTTTGTTTTGCATAGGTTGGCTGGGAAATGTACAAAGATTTATAACGCGTGCAGAACCATTGTAGGACTCATTAAACCCCTTGTTTTGCGACGTTTTCGCTGCCGTTGTGGTTTGAGCAAGGTCTCTACTGTTCTGTTTGCTTCTGCATTTGAGTGATTTAAGCCTTGAAGTCATTGAAAAATTCCAAGCGAAGAATTATCGTTTTCCCACTGGAAAAAGACTGCACCATTTGCCCATGGAAATTTCCGGAAATTCGCCCCGGAATTTTTGGTCGAATGGTAAGCGCCCATGACAGAAATTTTGGAAACGTTTCCGCGGGTGTTTTGTTTTCCAAAGTCGCGTATCAACGAAAACAGTGGTAAACGGGTTAAACTATTAACGGGAAAGCGCACTTTGAAGACATTGCTCTTCTCTCAAAAGCAAAGCGAAAGGTTACACCGAAAGTGAAAGCTTAGCCGAAGTCCAGTTTGTGATTGACAGCTGTCGTCTCGTTAGCCAATCAAATTATTTGAACAATTCTAACAAGGATGGTGATTGACTTATTTTAGCATGCTTTATCAGAGATTGTTACACGGCTGACGCCACTAAATAAAGTTTGGTTTGAAAATTTAGCGAATTCGTGGGGAAATTAATGAATTCTTCATAATAAAACAAATAAAGAAGCCTCGACTGTGCTGTGTTCTGTTTTATAGCACTTAGGAAGCGGTAGAGCACTCAAGAAGTAGGGAAAAACATTCAACTGCGTCTAGTGTTTTCCCCTACACTTCTTTCGTGCTCTACCGCTTCCTGCGTGCTTTACAACAGAACAGAGCACAGTCGAGGCTTCTCTATTTGTTAAATCATACAACAACAGCAACAACTATTATTTCACCCCTAGTTAGAAATTATATTATTGTAGAGCAAAAACAAAAATAGTAGGGGTGCAATAACCCAAGAGATTTCTTGGTGCAAGATGGCAGAGCTTAAGAGCTTTTCAGGACAATTCTTTCGATTCAGCCGGCGGCAACATTTAGGTTTGGGAATAGGAGCTGTTGGTAATGGTGCCTCAAGGCAACGACGGTTTTTAGTTTCTCCATAATTTGCGTTAACCCTTCAGCCTCACTTGAGCACTAACAAAAGGGAAAAAGAAACATTTCAGCTAAGACTCATTTTCCATAATGCATGTTGTAATTATACAGCTGCCTCTGGCGTCAGCGGGCAGGCTGTGACTGGCTACCCGAACGAGTAGATGACGCTATCTTGCCTGCTAGGGATTACCCACTGTGTCCTGGAAGAAATAATTCCAGAAAGCCATATAATAAGTTGTTTATTGACCAAGCCTGCTAGCTCAAAATGTCTGGATATTGGCCTCGTCCTTTTTTTTGCGAGCTCATGAACCTCGACTTCCGTCTTCGTACCCAAACATGCAAAAAAAAGAACTTGGCTAATATTAAATATCATGTAAGCTTGGTCAGTAACTCATATTTCATAGCCGTCATACAAATACGCCAGAGCTGGCCGGAAACGTCACTTTCCATCCAAGAGGTTCTGGTGTATTGCAAGCGCGCGTGAGAAGACTGGTGAGAGGTAAAAAGCACAGTGAAAAGAACCTGATGCACCACGGGAAGAGAGAAGTCGTAGAAGGGAGTCGGGGGAGAGAGGCGGAAAGCTGTAAAGGAAGGGATGAAAGAGAAAAGCAAAGACCCCGATTGAGCAGTTGTCAGGGAAAAGAACCAAACAGAGGGTGAGACCGACTTCACCTGGTTCAAAAACACTCCTTGGAAGTTTGCTAGGAGTGCATCCACATGGGCGTAGTTCTCGATGTTAAGATCTTCGATGACTATAGACATGATGACTGTAGATTTCTTGGTAAGCTTCTTGCGCTGCATATAGAAAAATAATAACATGTGTAACTACATCAATAGGACTGAAAGGATTTAACAGGGCCGTTAAAACGTCATCAGCCTTTTCCTAAAGGCCATGCGTGTAAAGTGAAATAGTTACCCTCAAATCGTTACACAGGCAAGGTTGCTATTTACCTTACCCTGAAGCCCACATAAAAAATGCGGTGATTTTTACGCATTTTTTCAAGTCAATCGTTCAGTGAAAAGAATCAGCCGTAAAAAAAAGAGTTGAGATGCATGAGATGCATGAACAATCGTCTGGAAAAAAAGGAGAAAAAACTTCAACGTGGGACTGCGTCCTATGCAACGGCAGCTAAAATTAAAATGTTAGCAGGCACTCTCCACCCCGCCCCTCCCTCAAGGGTTAAAAAGCGATTTAGTAGCTATTAAGGTTGATAGGGGGGTTGATAGCTAGTGTCTTACCGTGGCATTGTTGGTTTCAAAGGTGCACTCATCTGATCTTGACCATTTCTCGTTGAGAAAAATCAAGAAAACCTTGGCACGGCCGACGTTTGCGAGAATTTAAAATCTTCTGAGTAAGTTAAGGGCCAGCCTAAAAAGTACTTAGATGCTTTCCTGTATGATTGAAACATCATCGGTTCTTCATCGGAAATCTTCGGTTATCTTCCCAAATCTCCGTAATCATTTTCGGAAAATGATTGAGAACGATTGTCTGGCCTTCGAACAACTTTTGGAGAATCTTCGGAAATCTTCGGCAAGTGTTTGGAAATCTTCTGAAAATCGTCCAAAAAGTCGTCATTAGAATCTTTATATAATAAACGATAATACATGGGTGCTTGTAGATATGTGCTTACTCGTAAGATATCAATTGCAAGTTGAACACAAGAAGAGAAAATCCCTATCTACGCGCACCCATGAATTTTCCTCTACGTTTGTAGCATGAAAGTAAGGGTCTGAGCTTATACCCGAAAAGTTTGCAATATTTGCCTCGCTGATAGTTATAGCTAGGTATGGTTGATATTGTTTAGATACCAAAATTTATTTGCGCAAACAAACGTGATTGAGCCAACCATGAGTAACAAATTTGCCTTCCAGTATAAACGTGATCGTGACTGGGTCGTGGCAGGAGCCCATCACTAGGAGCCTGCAACTACCCCATATTCCTGAACTTCTTACCTTGATAGGAACAAACACTGAAGGAATGATTTCCCCCTTAGTTTCGATCCAATGCTGCTAGTGCAAGCAAATTGCGGAGTAAAGCGGAGCAAAGAAAGTGAATAAACGTCACGGTTTGTGCTTACTGCTACTGTTTACGATATTGGTTGGGAACGATCGAAATTTACGATGTATGTTCTAGGAGGAAAACAACTCCTGAATTGAAGAACGCAAACATGGTTTTTCAGATATAGCCGGAATGATCGTAAAATTGTAATAACATGAGAATATGCATAAATTCTTTGAAAAATGTGGGTAAATTCTCGAGAATTTTCTGCAAACTCAGTGGATTGAGACTCATTATTTAACTACTTGGTTTTTGGCTCCACAACGCGGGACCAAAGGCTAATTATTTGTTAGTTTTAAAAAAAATAGATTCAGTGATCAATATTTAGCACACAGTGATCAGCTACTGGAGCCTTCCCAAATATGTACATGCGCTATGTACACTGAGTTTTTTTCAAATGTATATTTCATTTGTAGTGTTATAAGTGAAAGGCTGTGGTAGCCAGCTACATCGTATCCTTTAGCAATAACGTTTATTATAGTTAATAAACGCTTTCTTGGGGTATGACTGGAACCCAGGGCGTTATAAACCATTGTAAGAAAAAAAAATGATAAAAAGGATGCCGCTGACTGGGAACGAGTATGTAACATTCAATTCTGTTGGTTGACTTATTGTTCATATTTTTCCTCATTAACATACGACTTTGCGCAGAGAAGGCATGGCCACTATACACGAATTAAGTACAAACATTTTAAGACCTTGTGAAACTTGGTAAAATTATTGGCTCTTTGGGTGTACTTTTTTATGAGCAATGGGTCTTCTAAAACCACAAAATTTCTGGGTGGCAAAACCGCTAATAAACTTATACATTCTTTCTAAAATGTCAAGTTTTCATCGGGCTCAAATTCCTTGGGACAGTAAATCATACTGTGCCCCTTTAATGTTGAGAACTGATGTTTTTATAGCTCCATCAGAAACTGTATCGCATATGCTAATGACGCAAACAATGTAAACAATATTCTCCTATTTATTAATAAAACTGGAAAAACATAGAGAACCCCTGGAAAATAACATAGCCACAGTAAGTGGTTTTGAACCAATAGTACCGCAGGTAGTTTTTGATATAAAAATCCGTAAAAACTATCACTGATTTTCTGGGACAGTTTATTTCTGATGTGCCCATTTTGACTGCCTCACACTGTTCTTCTGCTAGCTCTTTTTCTTCTTCTCTACGCGTTGTAGCTTTGCAAGATTTTGTTTTAAAGTGGGGTTGTCTGCATCAAACTTCGCTGCGATCTCGTAATGATGTCTTGCTTCTGCATGTTTGCCCTGTTAAGAAATATAAATAGTAACTAGTTCCATTTCTATCGTGAAAGTATTTGTAATTAATGTTTGTAGAATTTTATTTTAGTGTCATATGTTTTATCACTTAATCCATTTTAATACAACATTTTTGTTTTTCATTGTTTGTAACTTTAGTGGTTTTTGCTGTTCTTAGAAAGTGTTGTAATAAGCCATGTTCTAAACGAATAAGGGATTGCATGGGCACGAATATTTAAAATTGATTACCTTGTCTCTCAAAACCGTACAAAGCTCTCTTAAATCACAGCTTTTCAACCAAAAGCACTGACCTTTGGCAAACTTACTAACATTTAGATGTTCTTTTAGATACTAGGCTCAGTTTTTCAAATTATTTTGTTTTTAAGATTTCATGCTCTTTTAGAACATGGCTAATTCACTCCAAATTTACACAAAATTAACAGTTTCTCAATCTTATAACTTCCGTTTCTTTATTGGATATATTCTGTCATTTAATGAGATCATTACTCACCTCAAGATGGAATATAACACCAAGATTCAAATGAGCACTCGAGTGTTCTGGATTCAGCTGCACCGCTATCTTAAAACTCTGTTTGGAAAAAGGAAGTCTTTACTACACTTCCTTTCAAGATAAGATAACTTAGACATGGTGCACGTCAAATGTGAGTGGAAAAAAAAAAGAAAAATGAAACACATAAAGTGCGTCGCTGTCGCCGTCGTTGAATGGAAATAAGACCAAAATGGAACTGCCACGGACACTATTTTCTGTGGGCACTCTCCACGAACATGAAAAATTTAGGCTAACTTTTTCAAGATGCGGCAATTCATAACACACTACCCGATATTTTCTAGAGAATTGTTTTTTACCCATCAAGAATGAATCATAAATATACACGCAACTATTTGAAAACTGAAAGCAAGAGTTCTCAAGAGTATCATCGCGTGGTTTGAGATGGGGAAACAAAGCACCCAACCTAAAATGGTCTGTTAAGGCAAATTTCGCATCTTGTCACTCTTACTTCTTTGGCCTGTTGCATGTTTTTCAAGTCTTTATATAAATTTCCTTGATGATAGTAGAGATCAGCATGGTCACCATGGAGACTAAGAGCGTGGGTGATAACCTGCAGGGCCTACAACAGGAAAGGAAAGATAAAAAGAGAAATATATGGAGAGATATGTATGTATGCCACTTTCAAGGAAAACCAAGCATACATTTTTTGCCATGTGCAAGAATTTTAAATGGCATCAATATTACCATTTTACAGTAGCATTTTTCATTCTACATCACCTTCTTTCAACACCTTACAGAGTGAATCCTCGAAGGGCGTAACAATTGTAATATCTCACTCCAAACTTGCTTCACGAGACCAAGTATTTATGTTGTCGAGGCATAAATCGTTAGAGGAACAAAGATAGAATGACATTTTTAATTACTTTGTCCTTCAACAAAATGGGCAGACTCGAGTGTTCACATTTGAGGAGCCAAGTTAGGGACATAACTGGTTCGAAACTCTGCACAAGCATGAACTAATACGTCAAGGACAAAAGCTTGGCACAGAGATGAAAAAACTATCCAATGTTTTCAAAGGAACAGCAACCTACGTCATTAAATTGTCCATTCTGGGCATACATTCCAGCCAATGTCTTGTAATGTTCTTGGTTGTTAGGATCATCGAGAACCAGGCCCTTCAGAATGCTCACAGCCTCATTTAGTCGGTTTGTTTGAGCGAGAAGAACGGCCTGGGGATAACAGAAAACAAAAAAATTAACTTGTATACTATAAGATTCCAATAGTTAGCACAAGGCTTACAGTTGCCCAAAAGGACTCTATTGTTGTTGTTGTTTAACGCGATGAGCCCGAGCTGTGAGGTATTTCTCTTAACCCATCGTCTGTTTTTTTTATGTATGAATGCTGTGCCGCGTAGCACTATGGACACAAATGATGTAACAGAGAATTAACTCTGAAGTGTAAATTTTAGTGCTAATTTAACCCATGAATAACCCACTGGGCGTTAGCCCTAGTAAAGGGAATCAGGGAACCACACGAGGTAAAGAAAAAATCTTTTGACCTCGGTGGGAATCAAACCCACGACCTCCGGAACAGATCTACCGTTACTCTGCCGACTGAGCTACGAGGTCGGACAGAGAAAGTTGGGGTCGATTTAGATGGTGAACCGCGGCGATGTTGATGCTGTTGATTTTTGTTTGTTTGTTTGTTTGTTTGTTTGCTGGTTTCTTAGCCTGTTTGTTCGGTGTCTTTTTTTCTCCTTGAGAGAGTGCCACAGATTCAAATTGCAGGTATAGCACTTTGGTTGTTACGCCAGTCAGCTGCGACTCGTCATTCCATAATCTTGTCTTACAAGACCTCAGCCAATCTAATGCACTTATAAGCAAATGGAGGCAAATTGTGATTTTATGTGCACTATGTATTGCAAGAACCACCACGTCCGTCCATCCGTTTCAACCTCACCTTAAAACTTCAAAACCAAATACCTGTATACTCAATTTATATGGTGAACAGTCCCTTGTTGATAAGAAATAGCACACAAACTGCAGTTACAAACAGGACAATAAAACGCACGTTGGAAAACAAAATTACTGAACTTTACTGCGGTACATCTTGATATTTGAGTTGATAATACTGCCACGAACCAAGAACAAGTGTACTACTCACATAATTTGATCGAGTGTCAAAATTTGATGTGTCCAGCTCTAAAGCTTGTTTCCAAGTCAGCTCAGCTTCTCTCAGCTGTTTATTGTGATAATACAATACTCCAAGCAACTGCAGCGTACTTGGTTCCCGTTTTATTGACAAAGCCCTGCAATAGTAATTGATTGAAAAGGCATAAGAAGTGAGAAAGAGAAGTTAGCCTCGAATTAGGCAAGCTCTTGGAATCTGTGCCTCGAACAACAACAACCATAAACACGATTGGTTTAAAGCAGCAGATTTGTTTGTGGGGTCGTGTATCGAGCAGAAAGTTTCAGAAAAACAGAAATATGCACAGTAATGGTTTATAGGCTGATAAACCACGCGGGATGTTGGTAGAACACGAGAAGAATTCGTAAATCGATTTTTCCATGGTTTACTGGCACAATAAACCATAGCTGATTGACCAATCAGAGCGCGTGCATTCATTTTGTTATTATTTAAAGTGGTACTATGACAAAAATCGCATCTTTCCTATTGAAGCCATTTTAAAACATAAACAAGTAGTCTGTATTAGAAGAAAAATGCCGTTTACTTTTTTCAAATATCTCTTTTCGTTCCAGAAATATTTAAGTTTTTAAAATGTGCAAGTTATCCAAGCGATGACGTCATATATGAAGTAACACAGAATTCTCTGTTACTTCATTTGTGTTCATAGTGCTACGTGGCACAACATTCATATGTACCCTTACTTTCTCTTCGCCGCGATTCACCATCTAAATCGACCCCGACTTTCTCTGTCCGGCCTCGTAGCTCAGTCGGCAGAGTAACGGTAGATCTAATCCGGAGGTCGTAGGTTCGATTCCCACCGAGGTCAAAAGATTTTTTCTGTACCTCGTGTGGTTCCCTGATTCCCTTTACTAGGGCTAACGCCCAGTGGGTTATTCATGGGTTAAATTAGCACTAAAATTTACACTTCAGAGTTAATTCTCTGTTACTTCATTTGTGTTCATAGTGCTACGATGACGTCATATACTCAACCAAATTTTGATCAAATATGCATGATGAGAAAAGATATCTCAGCAAATACACCATTTTGCTAATGATGAGTTCCTGGTGAATTGTGGGTA